>SNQJ01S0074348.1:0-37329 GCA_010110895.2 Picea sitchensis
TGTGTCTAATTTATTTTTCCCTTAAATAAATTGGACAATAAATATTAATCTATTATTTCATTCATAACTAAGTGAGTTGGATTTGTAACAGAATCATAAGTGTAGTTAAGTGAGTTAAGATCAGCTGTACTAGTTGTAACTAAACATGCACTAGTGAGAGTTCAGTTAATCGGTGAACTCACATGCAACTGAAGATTCACCATGTTTAACTACATGCATGTCAGATCCAGTGGAGACCCAGTTGAGATAACAGGTGAAAGGGACAGTTTGGCTATCAGTTGTGATTTCATCACACATGCAATGAATATGCTTATGAGCATGTGCAAACTAGGCAATTGGGAATTCATTGTGAGAATTTTGATTGCAGAGATTGTGCAAAGGAGGCAAGTTGTCTAGACATAGGAATTGACACATGTATTTGATGATTTGTGTATGACAGTGTGAGACGATTGTATTGTACTGAGAGCTCTTGGATTAGATTTTTGTATGAGTTTGTTTCATGATTCATGATATACATAATATATGATAGTGGGGTTTTTAGCTTTAGCTTTCCCGGTAAAATTTATGTGTTGTGTGTTATTGATATTTCACTTTGTGCATTGTGGTTGTGATCATGGTTTAATTGCTTCTGCAAGAATAATAGTAGAAACGATTTTGTATTTAACAAGTGGCGGAAATTGTTAGACCAGGAGAATCGCAGGAATACATTAATTTGTATCGAAATTTCTACAGAGGGAATTGTTCTGGGACATTTTCTCTCAGCTGAAGGAATTCGGATGGACCCAACAAAGACAAAGGTAATTTAGCATTTCCCGACACCCAAAATGCCCATGCAGGTACACAGTTTTATTGGTTGTGCTGGTTATTACAGGTGTTTTATAGAAAATTTTGCTAAAGTAGCACATCCACTTTTTCAATTGCTAACAAAAGATTCAGATTTTTTGTGGACAGAGGACTGTGATGCAGCCTTTACGAGAATTAAGGAATTGTTCTATAGCGCTCCAATCCTTAGAGGGATGGACTGGGCATTACCTTTCCATATTCATATGGATGCTTCCCAAACAACGGCTAGTGCAGTATTAGGACAACAAGAGGACAAAATATCATACACAGTTTACTATGTTAGTAAGAATTTGGCTCCTACTGAATTAAACTACACAGTGACTGAGAAAGAGTTCCTTTCTTTCATTTATGCCATCAATAAATTTTGGCACTACATTACCGGGTATCCTACCTTTGTGCATAATGATCATGCAGCTATCGGGTATTTAATGAATAAACCTGTTACCCCTGGTTGTATCACAAGATGGCTCTTGCTACTACAGGAATTTGCTATTACTATAGTAGATAAACCAGGGAAGGAAAATGTGGCTGTAGATTTCTTATCTAGGATAGAACATGAGGGTAAGGATACACTAATTGAAGATAATTTTCCAGATGAACATCTTTTTGCAGTATCTGCTAACACTCCATGGTACGCAGATATTGCTAATTATCTTTCTTCACGGAAGGTGCCTCGTCATCTGTCATATAAAGAGAAAAGGAAGATTATTCACCAGAGTACCCGATATTCATGGATGGAAGGATATCTCTTTCATACAGGGGCTGACCAACAGATTCAGCGTTGTGTGTCAGAAGATAATATCTATGAAATACTGAAGGCTGCACATGATGGACCTTGTGGAGGACATTTTGCAGATAAAAGAATAGTTCACAAAGTGTTGCAAATGGGATATTACTAGCCCTCCATCTTTCGTGATGCCCGAGATTATGTTCAAAGGTGTGATAGCTTCCAACGGATGGGACAACCTAGGAAAGCAGATGAAATGCCTCTATAGCCCCAGATAGTCCTTGAACCATTTGAGAAATGGGCCATTGATTTTGTTGGACCCTTCAACCCACCTTCTCATCAGAAAGCTTACATCCTGGTCTACACTAATTATGTAACTAAATGGGTGGAAGCCAGAGCAGTCAAAAGAGCAACAAAACAAGTAGTGGCAGACTTTCTTTTTGAAGAAATCTTTGCCCGATATGGTACTCCAAGGGAAATTGTGTCAGATGGAGGATCGCAGTTCACATCTCACATGATAGGAAAGTTGATGTAGAAATATGGGGTCAAACATAGAGTGACAACCCCCTATCATCCCGAGGAAAACGGGAAAGTAGAAAGCACAAACAAGGTATTGTAAAATATCTTGACAAAGATAGTAGCAATTCATCACCAGGACTGGGAACAGAAACTTCTAGAAGATTTATGGGCATACAGAACAACATGGAGAAACACAACTAGGTTTTCTCCATTTGAATTAGTCTATGGGAAAGTCCCCTTGTTTCCAGTGGAATTTGAGATCAATACACTCAGAACAGCTCTAGAAGTAGGCCTAGACCCATCAAAAGCACATAAACACCAACTGGAATAGCTGAATGAGTTGGATGAGATTCGGTTAGTAGCTGTCCAAAAGACCACTACTATTCAACAATAGAGAATGAAATGACATGATAAATTTATCAAAAGGAAGGTGTTTCATGTGGGAGATTGGGCATTACTTTACGATTCCCGATTTAAGGATTTCAAAGGAAAGATTTGCACTCACTGGATGGGGCCATATCAAGTGGACGCAGTGTTCAACAATGGAATGGTTAGATTAGTTACAATAGATGAGAATCATACCTCGTTCTTAGTAAATGGACACTGTCTAAAACTATACCATCGTCCAGCCTCTAGAAATGCCTTTGTCAAACACCTTTCTAACTCATCTGATTTAATGGTTGTTGGAATCAAGGACACTCTCACTCTACCTTTAAAAAAAAAGAAAAAAAATATTTAAAAATAATAATAATAATAATAATAATATTGTTATTTCTTACTTGTTTGTATTTTGTAGGAATAACAAAGGAATATGGCTAGGAGAATTGTAACACTTGGTGTTGTTAGTCCACTAAGTGTTGTTACTTCGTAACTACTATTACTCCTCAACTTTCATTACTTCGCCGATGTTGTTACTCCGCCGATGCTATTACTCCACCAGTGCCATTACTCCGTAACTGTCGCTACTCCGTAACTATCGCTACTCCGCCGTCATCGTTACTCCATTGTTGTTGATTATTCACTATTGTTGTTACTCCTTGCTGTTGTTACGCCCTATTACAAACTACTCCGTCAAACATTTTGTTGTTACTCCACCAAAAGGTAGGTCCCTAGGCACGTCTCTGCTGACTTTTATGGATTTAATTAAAATATTCCAAAAAGACATCAAAACGTGTCGTGGACGACCGTAATTAAGTTGGGGGGGGGGAACCATCATAATAAATGATGACATACCACAAAAAAACATTTATGACACATGATCCTCACCAAATAGAATCCAATGATTTCATCACTCCATAATCATAACTTGATATGTTGAAATGCGTACTCGTATGCTCAGAGTCATAATCAGTCACCTCCCCAACACGCTGCATTAAATTTCTGATAGTACCACCACAATCTTTCATCATTTCCAAACATACCAGTGTTGTTTCATCTGTTGTCCCCAAAAGCGATATGACGTTATTTCAATTGCCAACAGTTTGGAGCCCTGTCATTTTCCCCTACTAGCTAACTGCATTCGTCGTGCTGACTCCGCCTCTACAGCAATGGGTGGACGATCTGTGTGGCATGAACCTGAAGATACAATGAGAGTTTGGAACAATCAGGAGGTATGGTAGGTCTTTGAGAACGTGGGCTAGAATGTTTACTTTGACAAGTTAAAAGGGTCAAATGAAGAAATTGTGACAGAATTCGCACTCAACTTGAGAGAAGGAAGCTCTCGGGTCCGCGGAATTGAAATTCATGTGATAGAGGAAGCCATAGCAGAAGTTAGTGGACTCCATCAAAATGGATAGAGATGGTTTTCAAGAAGTTCTGTCCTTCCATATTTTCCCGAAGCCTTTTACAGGCAGGAGAAAGAATCATGCAGAAGGGTCTAGGATACGATCGAAATTTGCTGCCGCATTCATGGAAACAACTAGCAAACTTCGTCATGAGATATATGACTTGCGAGGGGAGATACTCCACCATATTCAAATACTATCTCCGAATACTAACTCACATGCAATTTCCCCAAGAAGAGGATTTCTCACTGAATGCATCTTATTTCTTATTGAGAAGTCTTCACCTAATGGCACACTCAGCTCAAGAGTCGCGACAGGTATTGGCAGTCATCACCCACCATGGGTTGGTTCAGCTGTTAGTAATGAATTCCATCAGATGAATCTCGATCCTGTGGGAACTGTTTTGGGATTCCACAGAGGAAGAAGTAGCAACCGTTGTGGCCGCTAGGGAAGATGAACCAGAAGCCACAGAGGAGGAAAATGCAGGAGAAGATGACTATGTTGACCAGGAGGAACTATAAGAGATGGAGATGGAAGCTAAATCATTTGAAGAACAGGCTACTCCCCAATAGCAAGATGAAACTATGGAACCAATGGAAGATGTAGAAGTTGACATAGAAAGGCCCACTAGTACCATAGCTGAGGCTGTCCCACAAGAACCAGCCTCGCTTATGGAACTAGCAAAGAAATTTGATAGCATGACAACCACAGAAGCGGGGTCACAACAGAAAAGAGCGGGTGAATTGGTTGATATTGCGATCGAGGGTACTCCACACGGACCTCCTATCACCATGGATTCGATGGAGGAGGGTAACTAGAATGAAGAAGAGGTCATGACGACCCTAACCATAGAGCCCATGGAAGAAGTGTTGGGAGAACTAGGGCACGAGGTTGGTGCCTAACCACAAGAACCAGCGTCGACCTCAGGACTGAATATTGAATATCCCTGTCAGTTATCCTATTTCTCCTTTATTCCAAGAGGAGCAAGGTGAACTCATTCCCTTTGGTGTATAGAAGAAGATCTCACCATTCCTCCAATTCTATCACAAAAGCCACAATCGTGTGGGGTGGATGATACTCAAACAGACACATTAGCAGAAGAGCATCTCGCAAGGGCACCACTGGTCGTGGTGAGCGTGCAACAAGATGAAATAGCTATAGGCAAAGAGGAGGGACCAAGTGAAGCGGTCCCGACGAATGAGCCAATGGAAGAGCCAGGCGAGAAGGTCGTAAGACTCCCAGTCAAACAAAAACATCAGCTACAATTTAAGGAGACAACGTGGATTAAGATGGAGGTCAAGAAACTAAGGAAACAAGTACACAAAATGTAGGAGCGGATGAAGAAATACAAGAATAAAGCTAGAAAGTCCAAGGCCATAGGAATAGAAACAGAGACTCAGATGGACCAGGTAGACATAACCTTTGCTGCTACTCAAAAAGACCTGGTTGAGCGATTGTTTGAGGACCGTGAGCATGCCTTAACGGTTGAAGTACAAACTTGGAAATCTACTATGGATCAATATCAAAACAAGGTCAGAATAACTCAGGAATGATCCTCCACAACTATTTTTGAATATGTGGAGCATATAGACATCATGAGACTAAGGCATGCGAAGCAACAACTCAAGATGGAGCAGCAAGAAAATCAAGTGGTAGAGATGAAAAATGATAAGGAGTAGATGTTTAATTTGGCGCAAGAGGTGAAGGAATGTTTCCCCCCTACTTATTGTTATTCTTTATTCTTACATGAACGTTTTCTTTTATTCTTCATGGAGAGCATAAAAAATGAGATTAGTTATAAAATAGAAAGTGTTGTACAATTCCTCCGAATAATGAGGCACCATGACGTGCCAACTCATCATTTGATGTGTGAATTTTACCTGCATGGGTATCTGTTGTGCCTAGATAGGGAATTCAATCCGGTCCTATATGTGGGAAACATTCAACCAGATCAGCTGGCAGAAGGATTTTAACACATTTGAATCTAATCATGTTACAAAGTCGTTTATGGTAAGAGGAGAACCTGAGAGGTCAATCACCATGTTCACTAAACACAACATCTTTTTGGGAATTGAGGCGGATAGAGACAGAATGTTGAGGACACAAAATTGGTGTCTTGATCTTTGTGTTAAGAAAATAGTCACATTTCATGAAGAGGCTCTTGATTGCTATTAGAAAAGGTGGATGATGGCACCTACAGCTGTCCAGAACAGGGAACCTTTTTGAGCACCAAATTTTGCACGAGTGCTCCCCAGAGTGCCCTGATATGTGGCATGTGTTTGAATATGCGGGGTCCGATGGATGGGACTCCGGTTTCATTTTCCCACTATTTGGTTTCTAGTAGAAGATTACACTCCAACGTATATTGTCTTGGAGGATTGGTGGGAAGAAGTCCTCCATTCAGATGGTTTTAAAGTTCCAGGGACAAAGATGGTCGAAGAATATGATCTTGCCCATTTTCAAGAAGCCAACAGTTAGCGAAATCCAGACCTGCGGAGGCAGCGAACTGCATGAGGGCATGCAAAAGGCTAGTTGGGAAGAGATGTTGGGCACCAAATCGGGCTATCTTTCTGTTGCATTTCCATTACCCTTTTTGACCTTTTTGCACTTATTTACCTATGTTTACTATGCTAAATATGTAAGGTAATTACCCCTACCTTGTCTATTGGAATATTTTATTAATGAAATAAAGTCGCGGAGTTTCACCTATTCTTAGCACTAAAACAAATGTTTGACCATAAATTCTAGAGAACATGAACAAAGGCTTCATCCCGCAGCAGATTCGCTATTCACAACAACAACCAAGCCATAAAGAGGCCGCACAGCTGGAGTCGCAGATCCCTGAACCATCTTTGGTATCTCACTGATTTTGTTTATTTGGTACTAGTGTCGTTCCAACTAATGTGTATCTTTAGGGATATGGTTACCATGTTTTGGGGAAAGAGGTTGTTCTCCCTCTCCATGTATAAAAGACAGTTTATTCTTGTAATTGGGGATGTCCCCATTGAGATTGTAATAACCCTTTTCAGATTTATAAAACACTATCTATTTTGTTGTCTTCATCTTCACTATGACTAATTCAGCCCTGATCAGAGAGCTGGGCCCGCTCTTCTGATCAGGTGCTGCGTCTTCCTATGTGTGTTACTTATCAGTTTATGCTTGCTGTTACAATGTGCGTTATTTATCAGTTTATGCTTGCTATTATAGTGTGTGTTATTTATCAGTTTATGCTTGTTGTTATTGTGTGTGTTATTTATCAGTTTATGCTTGTTGTTACAGTGTGTGATTCTTATGATTACTTTTCAGAAGTTGTAGTTAATCCAGTTTGATAGTAATGATTTGAATCTTAATCATGAACCCTTGGCCATAATGAATTGTACTCTTGCCCCTACATATACCTTGCACATTTCCTTGAAAGGATACACACCCGGATTGATAAATTAATGTAGGAAAAGGGTGAATAAATCATTCATACCTGGACACCAACAATTACCCAAGCTATGGAAGAAAGCCTCTGAGCGTGTTGGCTAGCACCGTCCGCAAATCCAATGAACACACACGATTCACTTGACATATGCCACAGTGAAAAATATGACATTAAAATGACACGTTCATAAGACCAAAAAGACAAAAACTAAACATGTATAAGAACTATACATATGTACAAGACATCACCCAAGGAGACCCACCTACGAGTAATACTTCTTGAGGTAGAGCCCATCTATAGGCTCCGCTAAAGTTTTCTCTTCAAAATCAACTAGATGATAAGCACCCTTCTTTAATACCTCCTTCACGATGAACGATCTGAACCACATGGGTTTGAACATTCCTGCCCCCAGGGGATCCTTGTCTTGGTCATAGACCAGGACAATGTCACCTTTAGAGAAAATTTGTGGATGAATGGACCGATCATATTGACACTTGACTTTTTTCTTGTGAGCCTCATTAGCCAAGGCTACATCGCGTCATTTCTCATCGATCTGCTCGAGGTATAATAAGCGTTCTTCAAGTGGTGAAGTGTCTAGCAATAACTGTACTGCCAACTTAAGATATGGGATTTGGCATTCTATAGGAAAGACTGTTTCCAACCTGTAAACAAGTTGAAAATGTGAGAAACTAGTGGCAATCTTTACAGACACTCAGTAGGCCAACAATGCTGAGTACAACATCAAATGCCAATTTGACTTGGCCGAATTGATCATTCATTGTAGAATGGTCTTGAGAGACTTATTCATAGCTTCCACCTGACCATTCGCTTGTGGGTAATAAGGTGATGAGTGTTCTTGTCTCAACCCTAGCTTTGACGTTAACTCAAACATCATTTTATTCTAAAAGTGACTTCCATGGTCAGTGACAATCTCCTTCAGGACGTCGAACCTTGTTATTATCTGATTAAACAAGAAGAGAGTTGTTGTATCTCCATCATCTTTGAATGTTGGCATATCTTCGACCGACTTGGTGAAGTACTCTACTGCTACAATGATATAACAGTGCCCCCTAATCGAGGGGGGGTGGCATGTAGTATAATAAATCCCCCACTTGGTGAAGGGGCCAACTGTGATGACGGGAAACATGGGAGTAGGATGTGCCCTCATCTTTCTTGAGAAGATCTAACATGGGTGGAACTTCTTGACCGATTCAACACAATCTTTGATTAACGTCAGCCAATAGTAATTGGCTTGTATAATCTTTTGGGTTGTTTCCAACCCATACAAATGACCACCACATGCTCCAGTGTGGCAGTTGTTAAGCATGATTTCCTCTTATTCATGAGTAAGGCACCGACAAAGGATGCAATCTATGCCAGGACAATACAAAGTGTCTTCAAGTATGAGATAATTTTTTTTTTCTGATGGCGTATACATCGACGCTCATCATGAGAAGCAGAGGTGGGGTACTTCAAAGTCTTAATATAGACTATCATATCTCCATAACAGGGGTCTGAAGATGAAATCATAAAAATATCTCCTTTAATCGGTCATTCTTTGGGCGTAACATCACCTGACTCGACCTAAAGTTCTGATATAAGTTCTGCAAAGACCAACAACTTTTTAGATTTCATAGACACAAAATCCAATTCAAATTATTGGATGATAAAAATCTAGATACTAATCTTTTTGTCAATTACACATCATGTCAACACGTATTGGAACGGATTAACAATGACAATGACAATGGTTTTGCAAAACATGATATAATGATGGAATCATTGGACAACATGTACTGCTACAAATGCAAGTTTCTCAACATGAGAGTAATTGAGTTTTGGTTCAACTAGGACTGGAATCAGGTAAAAAATGGCATGTCCTTCAAGAAAATCATCTTCCTGATCCAAGACCATACCGGTGGTCGACTCTGCAGTGGCCAAGTACAATAAGAAATATTTATTATAGTTGGGTATCCGAAGTAGAGGGGCAGATGTGAGGGCGCGTTTCAATGCTTCTAAAGAGAAATGAGAGGATTTGTCTCGATGAAAAGGAACTCCCTTCTTCAGTAAACAAATAAATCCTTTAGTGATCTCGCATAGTTTGCGATTAAACGCCGAAGAAAATTGGCTTTTCCCTGTAAACTCTGAAGCTGAGGGACTCTGCACGAGGGAGGCAATTGAACTATTGCCTCAACCTTTAGAGGATCGATCATGATCCCTGTTGTCAACACTATGAAACCTAATATATGACCCGATGTCACACAGAAACTGCACTTATTTGGATTCAAGTGAATCCGATAGTAATGAGATCGCTCAAAGATAAGTTAGAGGTGTGTGGGATGACCAGCTCTCTTACAGGATCGTGACGCTAAATCATAGTGATAAGCCTTGACTAGGTGTTTGAGATTGTGGAAAGAAAAAGACATGGCCCGCTGAAAAGTGGCTCCATCATTATTTAGGCCAAAAGGCATCTTCTGATAAGAAAATGTACCCCATTGTTGTTGGGAAAATCTCCCTATGGACTAGTAAATAGAGTTCAGACTTTGCATGCAGATATGACCGAAGAGAAATTACTTTCTACCTTCATCCCTAGATTTAAATCCCCTTTTCTTAGTAAATGCATGGAAAGATCAACCTACCTCATTCCCGACATTTGATATCGATCCTCCATTGTGCTTGATTACTTGTTCACAATACTCCTTCCAAAGATGACCTACATCCAAGACAAGCAACAACTATGCATGCATACTACTTATATACTAACGGGTTATAAATCCAAACATATACTGATCAAACTATAAACAGTTCATGAATTGGGACGGGAAAATCATTTTCTTTATTACTTTGAATTAGTCAACTTATGAAACTTGAGACCGACCACTACTCCTTGAACCTGATCCTAGGCTCCTCTTCTTCTGTCCTCCAACTGCTTTGCTTTGAATCTCCTTTGGGACAAGGAAAGGCTAAAGGGTTAGGACAATGGGAATATGTAAATGGGCAGAGTTTCTTTGCTATATTTTTTTTTCTTCCAAATGGGACCCCTACCCCTTCTTTTATAGGCTAGAAGGAGCTAGGTATTTGGATGAACCCTCGGCTATGCATGGTCAGGAGTTTCAGTTAACTCACCCATAGCTTTTGTGCTCTGTCGACAAATTTTGTTTTTTTGTACTTTTGTCGGTCCACGCGAGCTGTTTTGGGTCAACCAACATGTACACGCATGCAATAATGGATTAGGGCACATGGGCCTTTATAAAAGAGGATTATTCAAAGAGTTGTTCAACAATGCTTTGGCAAAGAAGGGATATGAGTTGGCCTAATGCCAGGTAAGCATGTGTGGTGCAATTTAGGGTTATAACACCCACAAACAGATAAACGTTGTTTTATGTTGGTCCTTGGGTTTAATCTGCATCTAGTTGTATCCCAAGAAACCATCCATGAAATATAAGACCTCATAGCCTGCACATTCATCGATGATCTGATCAATGAATGGGGTGGGGAAACTATGCTTTGGACATGGCTTATTCAAATCATGAAAGTTCGTACATACAGGAATCGTTCCCTACTTTTTGTTGATTGGAATGGGGTTTGACACCCATTGATTCAATTGGACGGGGTAGATGAAACCAACTCTGAGTAGTTTCTCTACTTCAACCTTAATAGTTGTTGCTTTCTGGGGATTAAAAAGACTAAGTTTCTGCTAGAACACCTTGGCATCAAGATAAGTCATGATTTCATGTTCAACGATTTTTGGATCAATTCCTGGCATTTCCTCATTAGACCAAGAAAAAATGTCGTGGAATTATTTAAATAAATATGTATAGATTTTAATCTCCTTAGGGGAACAATCTGATCCGATGAAGACATTCTCCACGACGCTGGCGGTTCTAAAGATATCAATAGGTGTTGTTTTAGTGATGGTTTCCATATTACCCTTGGTATAAACTGGGTGCGTAGCCAAAGTATTGATAGGACAAGACCTATCTCCAGTCATAGTGAACACAAATTCCCCTACCTCTATTCTTCCTAACTCTAGGAGGAAATATGATATGTGATGAAGATCATCCCAAGGTATGTCTAAACTAGTCAATGCCCCTAGAATCACCTCGTCAAAGGGCAAGACCAAGTCTAAGGAATCGGTAGTGGCAAGGGAACCTTGACCCTAGGCAGGCTCGAGAACTGGATCTAACTCTTGTGTGGGAGTCATATCAAGGTCAACAGAAGCTTGTTGGACTATAGAGTACGTAAATTCAGTCACAGACAAGGGCATGGACATGCCATGGTGCCATGTCCCTTCCATCATGGCTAATGGGGAAGGAAGAATCCATGAATCATTAAAGTAAGTCATGCAGAACAATGACACTGAAAATATTTCATCCTTAGGTTGGTCGGGGACAGTCAATATCATTTTAACATCACTGGAAGGAGGCGGGTAATCGAAAGTACCCATGAGAGGTGGGCACAAACCAACCCCCATGTTGATGACATTGGGTTGTGGATTATCAATCATCGGGACCATGGATGCCCCCGATGAAGGGTCAGGTTTGGAGAAGGATAACTGATCAATGGTCACAATTCGACCCTCATGTGGAAACAAAAAGACCCAAAAAACTGTGGCAACCACTGCATGCATGGAATATGTCCAACTCCTTCCTAACATGATATTGTAGTCGAGAGGTGCATTGACCACTTCAACTTCAATGCACACAGTCTTCCCTCCTAACTGGATGGGGAAATAAATAATGATTCCATGTGGTATGAAAGAACGACCATTGAATTCCATAATAAGAGTAGGTGAAGGAGACATAGCAGGTTGGCCAATGGCCTTCCAACACACCAATGAAATCACGTGTGTTGAGGTACCCTCATCAACCACCATACGAAAAATATTCTGGGTAGAAGATTTTGTGGGGTGAGCCACTACTATCTGAAATGCGACATGGTATGGGAGACGAGGATTCAATTCATTTGTATCAAGCATGATAGCTCCTGGATTACATGTCTCATTAGATCCTAAGGCAGGTAGTAGAGCCTTTCTCTATGAAAGGCAGCTCTGGAGGACCTCCAAAGTAGACATTGTGCAAGGGGTTTGTGACAAATCCTCCACCATGGACTAGTTCTGGGAAGCCCTCACATTTGGATTATGTGAATCCTTCTTGAACGCCCCTTTCAGGATGCGTGTCATTGTTTCACCCATCATTATCTTGATTTGGAGAGGAACAAACAAGTTTTCGGTTTCTTTACCCTTTTCGAAAGTACTTGGTGTTCCGTAATCATGTGCCCTGGTAGCTATGTGAGCTTCACCTTTCAACATATAGATATTCGTGGTCGAGGGATTACTAGATGATGAAGGGGGTCCTTGACTACCCCCATCCGTGTTCTCAGAGGCTTGAGTTAAATTTTTCCCATGAGTAAATGGGTTCGTTAACACTGCAGGCTGTTGTTGTGCCAATAACTTTTGGGCCTCCATGAGTCGAGGGAATAGGTGAGTCGGGTCGTCTTCGACGCAAAGGTCGCATGGATAATTTGACTTCTTTCTCTATGTGTTTCCCCCTCCATAATTATTGGTGGGTTTCTTATCCCCCTTACCCTTCTATCACCATTTTTTCTTCCCCTCATCCTGTTGGTTGGCCTTTGGGTTCGTCAATTACATGTTGTGTACATCCAACGTCTGAGCAAGGGGAGTAGTTGAACTAAGAGTTGGGCTGGACATTGTCTGTTGTATTGAAAATTGTTGCAATTGGTTTGACAGTGGATCAATGGGATTTTCTTGTGCTAAACAAACAATTCTATCAAAATGTGGTCCATACTTGTGTCTGGTCTTATCAAGAATATACTATGGAACATCTGGAAAAACTTTGTAAAGAAAACCAGACTACGAGTAAATCATCTCTAGATGTTGAGCTCTCATTATCACTTCTTCCTCCTAAAAGACCCCCGACGTTGCTACATCCTTGGATAGCTAGGGTACCAAAGACTTAAGGAACCATTCCAACAGGAATGCTGGTGGAACTGGTACTTTAATCAAACTCTTCTGGTGCCTCCATTATCGGATGTGATCAGAGATATGGTCAGCCTTTGTCTGCTCAAAGTTGGCCAGCAATTTTGTGTCAACATCGTATCTCATAGGTAATTGAAAATGGTTTAAGAAAACCATTTCCAATTTTCCAAAAGTAGATTATATTGAGTGGTCAAGCTCGATGTACCATTTCATGACACTCCCAATAAGAGTGTGTTGAAAAAAACACAACTGGATGGAGTTGTCTCTTAAAGAGTTGAATGAGAACCATAGGTGAAATGTGGTCACATGATCGCCTGGATATTCCTTAGGATTTCCTTCGAACTTTGGAATGTCTGTGGGAAACTTGGTCGGCATAGGAGGCCAACGTGGATCGTAACAGATTGGCTCATTCAATAATATTGGCAAGTATGGCAAATGAAAAGTTGCCAGAAATGGTAGTTTAGGTTGTTGAGTATGTACAGGAGGATAAGAGCCTGGGATTTGGCTGGCACCAGGTTTCCAAGAAAAGTTAGGTTGTTGGCCCAGGTTCTGGTAAAAACCATGGCCTATGCTAGCATTCAGATGTTGTGCTGGTTGAGATGTCATCGACTGACTCCCGTAATATGATGTTGAGAGATGAGAAGGGATTTCTCCTGACATTATGTTCCAAAGTTTCTAGAAAGGGTTTCCCCCTGTCGATCTGATGGGCATAGGTACTGAGCCTATCCTGGGGTTCCATTGACCATGTAAGGGTTTTCCCTTGGTCAACATCCCTGACGAGGGAACTGATCCTTTCCACGGATTCCAAGGTCCTTGAGAAGTGTGCCCCCCCTATGCAGGAATAGTACCTTGTGCAGGATTTTGTGATCCAAAACCAGGGTTTCCTTCGTCCGAGACGACAACTGATGAGAATGAGTTGTTACCAAACACATCAAAAAAATAGAACTACAAAGAACCCACCGATGTGGTACTAGAAGAAGGTCCTTGACTACCTTCTCCGAATGAGTTGTAATTCATGTTTGGCCAGGCGAGCTGCTGAGAAATACTTCTAAGCGAGGGGGATGACAGAGGTATATGACCTCCACCATAGGGGAAAGCATTATAGGGTGCTGAAGTGCCCCCCATGGACCCTTGCAGAGGAGTGTTAGAGCTCCTTGCCCCTAGAACCAAATTCTAAAGGGTTGAGTAGGAGACGATCGAGTTCGTGTCAAAGTTGGGCATCCTGTATGAAAACGGAGGGCCCATCGCACTTTGCGTAAATGCTGTTGTGATCACTACCATGGAAGAAATCAGACCACTACCCAAGGTAGAGGCGATCAAGACCATAATGGAATGTACCTACGAAGGTGAGTTAGGAGACGGAACGCCCCCAGTTGTGGCAGCCATAGAGGGAGTATGAGGACTCCCTGACGAAGTAGCAACATTTTCTTCCATCGTTGCTTGAAGGATTATCTGATGTTCATGATGCGTTACCCTTGGAGGGGAAATTTGTATCAGAAGTGGCACCGACAAGTCGGTGATTGGAGAGTTATACAGACAGAGAGCTTCCACTCCAAGGTCAAAAATAGTCAGTCCCTCCGGAAATGAATGTTCTCTTCTTGGAGATGGTTTGGGTACAGTTTCATGTGGCTCAATCGCCTCAAAAGAACCTTCCTAGTCAATTCTTCACCTTCGCGGTGGTGTTGGTGGCTCCAAGTTAACCGATGGCAGTCCCAAAATCCTTCACAACTGACAGAGCTCTTGATCTTCCACTATGGGAAAAGATCAATGACACACTAGGTATTTCTAATGTTGAATACCAAAACAAAGACTAGAAAAGTTCCTAGAGTTAAAGCAATCAAACCACTACATAATCAAACCACTACAACTAGTTGGAAGAGAAGTTACACCAACCAACACTAGAACAACTTACCGGTTTAAGGGCAAATCGAATACGGAAGCACCCTCTCGGTATAATCTACAAAGCATGGTCTGATGTCTTCCCTAGGTACTGTGGTACACCCCCACAGTCACCTGTGTATGTCCCTAAAGTAAAGGCAACTAGGTTGCCAGCTCGTGAACAACTACTAGGAAGGTACACTCGACAGTCGGGTGGACTGCAATGAGTAGGGTATCAAGCCTGAAACCTATCGAGGGTATTGAAAGAAAGTGTTTTGGAAGATGACTAAGAACCTTGAATGGATTTGAGACCCAGAAAGCTCCATGGAAAATGTGATCAACGTAATCCCAAGATAAGTTCTCTATATGTGTTCCTCTGCTATGGTTGGTCTGACTTTGGAGGGGTTATCTCCACTACCTTTCCGCACGTGACTTCATGTTTAGACCCTATGTTAGAGGGGGGTCCCGAATAGTTTCCATATTACTAGACTTTTTCACTCCCTATCACAAGCTCCTATGTTTTTTTTGTAGCCTTGAAGAGTTTCATCTCCAAACTAAATCAAGGCTTTAGCCTAATCTAGTTAATGGACCCTACAAACACAAAGTCTAATAAATTTTAATTAAGCATTGATTTTAAGTGGTTTTTCTTAATTCAAAGGAATGGAAATGAAACTGGTGATGTTTGTTAAGATACAAAAGAGAAGAACAAATTTTGGAAACAAAATTACTTCTTTTTCAACAAACAAAGATTTGCAAATTGAACACTCTTTAACCAACTTTTCTCTCTAAGATATTTTAAAAGAAAAAATCAAAAATGAATTTCACTCAACTGCAAGATACTTAAAGTCCTAAGTATTCAGTAAAGAAATTAAGAAAGAACTCTTCTTCCTGAAAAAAAAAATAATCTAACTACTTAACCAAACAAGAAACTGAAAACGTTTTTTTTTTAAGCTCCAAAACAAGAAACTTGAAAATGAATTATTTTATTTTCTTCCAATGCAAGTAAAAAGGGAAAGCAATGAAAATAAAAGACCCAAGAAATTGACTTAAGGCCTACTGCGGATCATAGGGAGTCACTGAAAGAACCACTAAGGCTAAGACAGAAAAGACTCACATACTCATCACAAAAACCCTTTCAACGAAAACACAAGCAATCATTAAAAAATAAAGAAACTAATGTAACACCTAGGCTCAAAGTTTGTAACTACAGAGACCAGGACTAAATCAAGAAACCTATGAGAGGTCAGAATTCAATCAGGGGAGAGGATGACTACTTCTCCTTAATAGAAGACTTCTTAGCACAAGCACACTACTGACACTTAAGCATCCTACGTATGTACGCGGGTTGTCCAAAGGTAGGGAGCATATGTACACGGGAAGACCTTCTGTAGGCTGCATACACCTCTATAACTCCTTAAAAAAAAGAAAACAACAATCAAAGGGATGAGGAAGGGAATATTGGTATGGCAGAACATAATCTCTTAAATACATAGTAACTTATAGAGAACTCAAAGAGGTAATTAAACCAATTAAAACACCCAAAAAGATCCCCAAAAAACCCTAGAGGTTCCCCAGTACGATCACCAATTTTGCTATAGTGGGAAAACCCCCCTACAAACTACACTAGGTTTCTAGAGTGCAGGCAGAGTTAACTATCTAAAGTCTCCTACTTTTAACAACTATCCCAAGAACACCCCACATTCATGCATAAAATACAAAGTATAGGGATCCGATAATCCTACCTTAAACTTTGAGTCCAGTGTCGATCCCTTTGCACCCGGTAATTTCTCGAATGCAATTATCCTCCCAAGGCTGACCTGCATTCACCAAAAGACAAACAAGAAATTACGAACATGCATTCTATATATGAATTAGTGGGTTAGATGTCATAACAAAATGTAAATCAAACATAAATATTAAACACATCATATAGCGGGACGACAAAAGTACTTCTTTATATTAATCTCACAAAGTCACTTACAAAAAGAGATCGACGATTGCTCCTCAAACCCAGTCCTGGGCTCCTCTTCACCAAGCTCCAAATGCTTCCATGTATCCTTCTTCTCTCATAATTCTCTCTAGATAATGGGCATAGGCTTATGGATGAGGAAAAAGGGGCAAGAATAAGGAATTCTAGCTCAAAACTCACAATGTGGTTGCAAATTCTTGGGGCAAGGGGGGAATGAAAAATGGGTAGAGTTTCATTGTTTCTATGTTTCTCCTTGGAATGAGACCCCAAACTTCTTTTTATACACCAAAAATATGGTTATTCGGTTGGGTGACGGGCTATAGGTAGTCAATTGGTTAGGAAACCACCCAATAGCCCGTAATCTCAATGAATCCCTTTCAAATTTTTATTTTTTGCAACTTTTGTGAGGATACACGGGTTGTAATGGTGCAGATAGCATACGTATGCGGGCAGTAGTGGTGCAGCTAGCGTACATACGTGAGCAGTAGTGATGCAGAGTGCTTACATCTTCAAAAATTTGGTTTTTAATAAGAGCCATTAAGTATTGGCTTGGAAAAAATAGTAAGTAAGATGGCCTGCTGCTAGGTATGCATGTCTGGTGAAAATTAGGGTTATAACAGGATACCTTTTAGAACACTTGGGAGGACAAGAATAATTTTAGGAAAGAGCAGAGGAAGAAGGGAAACATACCTCCCTTTTTCAGAAATATTCCTCAAGGACATCCATCATTTAGAGAGCCGAGAATGGCTGAAGTGGGGGAACAAAGGCCAAGATAGACACCCATTTAGTATTGGGGCTATTAGGGAAACCATAAGTACAAAGATTTTCCCTACAAAAATGGAAAAGTGAAAGTTGTCCATAATGTTCAGTGAGATGAAATAGAGGAGGACATGGGAATTATAATGCCAAGGATCTATGTAGCCCTGGACAACAAGCAAGATGAATTCCAATCACACATGATTGAAGTAGAAGTTGGCTATAGGAACCAAGAGAAAATTCACTAAGTTGGTTAAGTCTTGTCCCGTGGACATGAATGGACTCACCACAAAGGTTGAATTGAATGTTCTACCTTTAGGTTCTTATGACTATCTAATTGGGATGGACTAGTTGGACGAGCACCATGCCATATTGGACTATAGTAATAAGGCATTCACTTGCTTGGATGAGGAAGAGAATCGGAGAACAATCCAAGGAATTCCCATAGTTGTTGCTATCAAATAAATATTAGCAATGTAGCTGAAGAAGTGCTATAGAAAAGGCTATCAATTATTTGCAGCCCAAGTGGAGGAAGAATCTAAGGATGAGGTCTCAAAGATCATGTAGTACTAAAGAAGTTTGAAGATGTATTCCAGGAGGTGCCAGGATTACCCCCGAAGAGAGATATTTATTTCTCTGTAAACTTGATGCCTGGAGTAGCTCCAATGTCGAAAGCTCCTTACAGAATGAGTACACCAGAGCTGAAAGAGCTACAATTATAGCTTGAAGAGCTTCTGAAGAAGGGGTATATATTCCCAAGTGTGTGACCTTGGGGTGCCTTGATCCTATTCATGAAGAAGAAGGATGGGATGTTGATATTTTGTATCGATTTCAGACAAGTGAACGAAGTAATTGTAAAGAACAAATATCCTCTACCGAGGATTGATGACCTTTTTGATCAGTTGAAGGATGAAAATATATTCTCAAATATAGACCTCAGGTCAGGATATCACCAATTAAGGATAAAGGATGAAGATATCAACAAGATCGACTTTAGAACAAGGTATGGTCACTATGAATTCACAGTGGTTCCATTGGGGTTGTTGAACGCACCTGTTGTTTTTATGTGTTTAATGAATGGTGTATTCAAGGACAATCTAGACAAGTTTGTCATAGTATTCCTGGATGACATCCTGGTGTATTCAAAGTTGGAGGAAGAGCATGAACAACATCTGAGGATGGTGTTTCAGGTGCTAAGAGAGCACCAATTGTATGTCAAGATGAGCAAGTTCTCTTTTTATAAAAAACAAATCCATTACTTGGGGCATTCTATTTTGAAGGATGGGATAGCTATAGATCCTGAGAATATTGAGGCCATTAGAGAATGGTCAGTGCCAAAGAACGTGACAAAGGTTAGATCCTTCATGGGTTTAGCTAGTTATTACAGAAGGTTTATCGCAGGGTTCTCGAGGGTAGCTCACCCTATCACTTCCTTGCAAAGGAAGGAGAAGAATTTTCAGTGGAAAGAGGATTGTGAGAAAAGTTTTCAACAATTAAAGAAAATATTAACTAGTTCTCTAATCTTGAGGATTGCAGATCCAAATGAAGATTTCGTGGTATGCACTGATGCGTGCAAAGAAGGACTGGGAGGAGTCCTCAGTCAGGATGGATTCATAATTTGTTATGAATCCAGAAAGTTGAAAGAACATGAAAGGAACTATTCCACTCATGATTTGGAGTTGGAAGACATAGTACACTCTCTAAAGAAGTGGAGGCATTGCCTCATGGGAAATAGGTTCGAACTGAGAACATACCATAATGGTCTAAAGTAGTTGTTTGATCAACCAACCTTGAACACTAGGAAGAGTAGGCGATTGGCATTTCTCTGTGAATATGATTTTGATATCAACCATATCAAAGGGAAGAAAAATAAAGTGGTTGATGCACTCAGCAGGAGAGTACATGAGTTACATGATACAACCATTAGCATGTACCGAACTGATATAAAAAGAAGAATTTTGGAAGCTGCAAATGCAGATTTGCAATACATGGCGCTGGTAGCAAAGCTACAACAAGGAAAGATGCCACAAAAAGTGGAAAATTATAAATTGGAAATAGATGGAACACTTTTGTACAAGAACAAAATTTATATACCTAATGTCCAAGACTTGAAACGTATGATTTTTCATGAAATGCATAATCTTCCTTATGCAGAGCACCCTGGATATCAGAAAACTGTGGTAGAAGTCAAGAGCCATTATTTATGTCCAGGTATGAAGAAGGATATTGTTGAATACATCACCAGATGTATGGAGTGCCAAAAGGTTAAAGTTGATCAAAGACACCCAGCAGGGTTGCTACAACCCTTACCCATTTCTGAGTGGAAGTGGGAGGTAGTGATAATGGACTTCATCACAGGATTGCCCAGAACAGGCAAGAAGCATGATTCAATTGTGGTGGTGGTGGAAAAGCTTACAAAATCTGTCCATTTCATTCCTTAAAGACTACTCACAAGGAAACAGATGTTCCCAACATCTTTGTGAGGGAAGTAGCACAATTGCACGAAATCCCTGAGACAATTGTGTCTGACAGAGACCCAAAATTTACCTCAAATTTTTGGAAGGGGTTATTCAAGGGGTTCGAAATGAATTTGAACTTTAGTACATCTTATCATCCTGAGTCTGATGGGAAGACAAAGAGGGTGAATCAAGTAATAGAATACATACTAAGGATGTATATGATGGAAAAACCATCGAAATGGGAAGACTACCTACATTTGGTAGAATTCTCCTACAACAATGGGTATCAAGCATCGTTGAAGATGAGCCCATTTGAAGAAATTTATGGTAGAAAGTGAAATAATCCAGCTGATATGGCCATAGTTGGGCCAAATTTTCTCAAGGAAATGGCAGAATCAAATGCTAAAAATTAAGAAGAATTTGAAATTTGCACAAGACAAGAAGAAGAGTTATGATGATAAGAATAGAACCCACAGAGAATTTAAAGTGGGCGATCATGTTTTCTTGAAAGTAAAAGCCAATATAAGTTCCTTGAAGCTGGGAAACTATGCCATGTTGGCAGCCATATTTCTCTGGTCATTTGAAATCCTAGAAAGGATTGGGCCAATTGCATATATGCTTTCATGACCTGCATCTATGGATGTACATAATGTGTTTCAATTTTCATTTCTTAAGAAATATATACATGATGTTAATCGTGTAATTGATTAGAATGTGATTCAAGTGCAGCAAGAAGGCATCCTGCAAGTGCATCCTGTGTGTATATTGGACTGGAAAAGAAAACCGCTCTGGAATCAAGCCATAGGGATTGTAAAGGTCTAGTGGACCTGGTATGGTCCTGAGGACGCGACATGGGAGCATGAGGATGCTATGCGGGCAGAATACCCTCATCTTTTTAAATATTTTGAAAATCTTGTTGGTGTTGTGTAAAGAGTTACACTAAGGATAGTGAAAAAATAAGGGGAGGGGAGTGTAATATTCCCAAGGACGATCCTTGTTGTAATCATGTTTATGAATTGTAAATCATGTTTTGTAGGCTGGTGAGCTGAGTATTGCTAAGCTGGTAGGCTTATGTGTTTATTAGGTCAGAGAGCCTAAGTGCTAAAGGCCAAGAGCCTATTTTTGTATATGTAATATGCATAAAATTAATAAAGATTAAACATCGTTGTGTGCAGATTGACCATGAATAAAGAGTGATGGGGGACTAATATTCCACAGAGTGGGTAAGGGAAAAGGAGGTTGAAAGGTTGGAAGAGGGGCTAATCTTAGGGGCTTGAGTCCTTGGGAATAATAATTTATTAATATTCCAAAAGCTATGTGAAATGTATGTTTTTATCCTAAGTCCTGGTAGAGGCAATGCATGCAGCTCTAGCGTGTGCAAAAAGGGAACACATGCAGCTCCAGGAAAACAAGTGTCGACCTGGGTGCATGCAGCTTAAACTATTGAGTTGAGCCGTGTTGGGGGTTGTTCCTCCATGGTTGCATCCGTGTTTCCAGTTTTTGGATCCTCGGTCTGAAAACCGTTTGCCTCTTCTTTGGAACCTCTAGTGTTTTACCCTCACGCAATTCTGAGAACTAAAATCGTTGAACTATTATGTGTCTTCTGTGGAACCCGACACCATGGAAATCGCCTGAGTGTGATGTGTCTAGCATCTGACCATTTCCATTTTTTGACCTCTTCCCATCTACTATTGCGATTGTCATCCTTGCATGAATGAGTGTTGAACCGTGGCTATTGTTGTCTTCTGGATGTCCATGCCTAGATTTTATTATTGCTGTTGTCACCTGTGATTTAGCCAAAGCTGTTGCTATTTCTGTCAACCTGAACTTGCGGGAATTGGGTTGAAACTGGTTGAAGAACCGGGTTGTCAGGCCGATGGTAGAAGAGGCAGGTTGTCAGGCTTTTGAGAAACTCTTCCAGTTGAGAGAGTTTGTTGGGAAGTGGTTTTCTCCTAGAGAGAGTCCAACACCAACTACATAGCTATGAGAGTTCCTGATACTTCATGTTGTTGAGACCTAGACTGGGATGTGAAGCACCGATGGACTGTTCTTGTGAAGGTGTATACTCCCCAGTGGAACATGCATGTGGGGAATGAGAGTACATGAGTAGTGGGCGTAAGAAGGCTCCTGGAGAGAATCCTTCTGGTTGCTCTATATAGTTTTCATATAACCTTAGCTTAGTCTAGGATTCCCTTACCTTGGGTGGAGCTTAGTCCCAGCTCGGGGGTGACCCACTGCTGAGCATGATGAACAACGTGGTCTAAGGATGGGAGGTTCATGGAAGGTCTGCATGTGGTTGGTGGAATTACTACAGTTTCAAACATAAGTATATGCATGTGTTTAAATTCAATTAAAATGCATGTCTATGATGCTTGAAATATTATCATGTATTCCATTGCAATGATATTACTATCGATTCCATTAATTATGTATGTTACCAGTAATTATATGTTTACTCTGTTAAGCCATTTAACTTCATTTAAGTGCATACTACATAAGTATGAGAATATTTTCGCATAGTAGCATTGCCCGACAAGTGGGTTGATGGCCAGGGACATTACATGCACAATCATTAGTCCTGGCAATACAAAGCCATGTTAGGTACTCATGTACAATTATAGATTCATAATAACTGAACAAAAGTGAGGTAAAGAGGGAAAACCCATTGGGAACAAAACCAACCTCTCAAAATATGTTTCTAACAAGAAACGTATGCTAATATGTTCAACTGCTAAGATGATGTATTTATCACTCCTAGAATGTCCCTCAATGAGACAAACTTTTGTTCAATGAAATATTTTTGAATATATCTACCACCTACTCTAAAGATGGACATAACTGTTATAAATGAATCCATCCTGAATTTGTCCTCGAATAAACTGTATATGAACCTCAATGTGCTTAGTCCGCTACCTATGAACTGGATATCTACATATATTGATATTACTCTAATTATCACACCATATATCTATTGGACGATGAAAATGAACTCCCAACTCTATAATAAAGAGTTCCAACCAAATATCCCGAGTAGTAACATTCACTGCACCTCTTTTCTCTGCCTATGTTGATGATAAAGAAATTGTTGATTTCTTCTCACTTGACCAATAGATAGGTCTTGATCCAAAGTATAGGAAATATCATGAAGTGGAATTTCGATCAATGTTATATCCTACCCAATATGAGTCTGTGTAACCAACAATATCCAAGGAAGATCCTATTGCATAGTGTATACCAAAACTGGTAGTCTCCTTGACATATCTAAGAATCCTCTTTGATTCCTTCCATTGAAGCTAATGAGGCTCCTCCATGTACCTGAAAACTGATCCAACTGCATAAGAGATGTTTGGTCAAGGGTGTGTAAAGTAGATAATACTCCCCACCAACTGTCTATATCTAGTAAAATCAACCAAAGATGATGCACAGACATACTTTAGTCAAACCCCTGTCTGAAAGCATGTTGGAGCCAACTTGCAATATGTCATCTAAAACCTATCAAGTATATCTCTAGCATAATTGGACCAAGAAATCTTGATTCCTGAATTATTCTAGTTGATTTCAGTACCAAGAAAGTAATGTATCAGTCCCATTTCTATCATAGAAAACTTGTCATGCAAAGTTATCTTCATTGCAGCAATCGAGAAGGATGAGATCCCTGTGATGAGTAAATCATATACATATAGAAATATCAGTAGAAGTGAATCTATGTTCTTCATCATATACACATTAGTATCTTATCTACATCTAAGAAAACCTCTAGAGAGAAGATAAGTGTCCATTTTAGCATTCCATGCCTGAGGTGCTTTCTTAAGTCTATATAATGAATTCCTCAACCTGCAAAATAATGATGGATCATGAACATATCCCTTTGGTTGCTCCATATATATGTCCTCATTAATATATCCATTTAATAAATCATTATTCACATCCATATGGTACACCTCCCACTTTCTAGTTGTTGCAATAGCTAGAGCTAACCGAATGGAATCAATCTTGGCAACCAGTGAAAAATTCTCCTCATAGTCAATGGTTTGTACCTGTGAGAAACCTTTAGATACTAAACGAGCCTCATACTTTTTAATGTATCCATAAACATCCCTCTTTTTATTGCAAATCCACTTACATATAACAAGATTCTTGTTGGAAGGTAGAGGAACCAACTCCCATGTGTTGTTCTCTATTAGGGAATTGTACTCCTCTTTCATAGGTTCCTCCCAATGGAGGTTTCCATTAGCCTATGCATAAGAATGAGGATCTGATCCAAGTACCATATAAAAATAAATAGGTAGCAATGGCTCCATGGTAGAAAAATGTTGTGGAGGATCCACAAACTAATTTTTGGTTCTTCGTAGATCGACATGATCACCCACTAGATCACCTACTTCCTGAAGAGTTTGTTGTGCCCATCAGGGCCGATGCTATGGACCTGAAACTTATTGATGCAGATCATAAATATCATATATATCATATTCATAGATATGATCAGAAATATTATCGGAATAAGTCTCAGGAAGTTTCAGAACTATTGGTGGTGAAGATGGAGGTGTGTACTACTCCGGAAGTGCCTGTGAAGGACCCTCTTCAAAATTAAAAATACTTTGAATGAATAGTGTATATGAAGTAGTATATAATAACATGTGTCCCTTCAATCCCTCTATATATCCAAAAAAAATACACTCCTCGATTTTAGCTTCCATATCTTTCCTCTTATTCATAGATATGATTAGAAATATTATCAGAATAAGTCTCAGGAAGTTTTGCAACTATTGGTGGTGAAGATGGAGGTGTGGACTGCTCTAGAAGGCCTGTGAAGGACCCTCTTCAAATTTAAAAATACTTTGAATGAATAGTGTATATGAGATAGTATATAATAACATGTATCCCTTCAATCCCTCTATATATCCAAAAAAAATACACTCCTCAATTTTAGCTTCCATATATTCCCTCTTATTCATACATATGATCAGAAATATTATCAGAATAAGTCTCACAAAGTTTCACAACTATTGGTGGTGAAGGTGGAGGCGTGGACTGCTCCAGAAGTACCTGTGAAGGACCCTATTCAAACTTAAAACTACTTTGAATGAATAGTGTATATGAAGTAGTATATAATAACATGTATCCCTTCGATCCATCTATATATCCAAAAAAAATACACACCTCAATTTGAGCTTCCATATATTTCCTCTTATAGGAAGGGATCCTATCCCATGCACGGGAATCGAAAATTCTGAAGTGAGTGACTTCCAGTTTCTTCCTGCTCCAAGCCTCATATGGAGTGACTCCATTGACTTATTTATGAGGAAATATATTATGAATGTAGATTTCACAATTGATATCTTAATCCCATAACTTTCGAGGTAGTTCTCTATCTTGCAACATACAATTGGCCATCTCTTTCATTGTCTCGTTCTTTCTCTCCGCTACCCCATTCTGTTATGGAGAATATAAAACTATGTGTTGCAACTCTATACCTGATTTTGAACAAATATTCTCAACATCCTTATTCACATAATCTGCTCCATTGTCTATATGAAGCTTCTTAATCATGTTCCTTGTTTGGTTCTTAACTAGATGCTTGAAATATTTAAGACACTCAAAGACCTTAGATTTTAATTTGAGAAAGTAGAACCATGTATATATTGAAAAATAATAAATGAAAGTAAGAACATACTTAGATTTATTGATCGATGGGGTGGGAAAGGACCTATAATGTCACTATGAACCAACTCTAGAAGTGATGATGCCCTCCATGATTTACTTGTGTTGAAATTCGCCTCAGAATATTTTCCTAGTATGCGGCCCTGGAAAACTCAATCTATGTACTAAATGTGGGGTAATCCATCTACCATTCGACCCTTACTAAGCCGATCTAAATATTTAAAATTCATATTCCCAAACCTCTCATGCCACAACCTATACTCTTCATTAGAATGTGTTAGAATATGTACATAATTAGATTTATGAGTGAAGTGAGATAAGGTATAAAACTTGGAATGGTGATTAACCTCACCAATGACATTTATTGAACCATATGACAAGTAGGAAATAATAACCGAGTCCAGAGTGAAATCCACCTTATTCCCTGAACTTGAATGGGTGATTTGATAGATGGATAGAAGATTCACTGAAATCTTAGGAACCTGAAGTACATCTTGAAAGCATCCAAAGTCTAGATAAACTATACCCCTACCGCACACCTCTGCAGGAGAATCATATCCTAGGAAGATCAATGGTCCAAAATAAGTCTCCAAGTATAATAAAATTCTATTCGATGAGTCCATGTGATGGGTATCCCCTAAATCAAGAACCCAAGCATTAGGATAAGATGAAATAAAACTTAATTCATGACCATTACCTCCTTTTGATGATTTATTTTTCCTTGCATTATATAGAATACAATCCTTGAGGTGATTTTGCTCAAGTGTTTGTGCCATGAGATCTATGGTATTTTTCATGCAAGAAATCTTATGATGGAATCACCTGTTACATAGGAACACTTTTTATTCTCCTTATTTCCTTTTGATTCCTTGGAACTCAAACTCTCATCTATGTACTTTTGTTTACCTTCCTTCTTCTTCTCTTGGTCCTTCTTACCCTTGTTCTTATGCTTATTCTTCTTTGAATTTCCTTGAGATGTAAGTGCAAGGGGATTGGAATTCTTAAGCTCCCCTATTTGTATGAGTTTTTTTTTCTCATTGATAAGTGAATCCATGAAATCATCTAGGGATGGAATATTCCATGCAGACCCCATAACTAACCTAGTACTATGAAAAGAAGAAGTGTAGACAAAATACTTTAGTCCTAGTTTTTTTGGAATTGAAAAGATTAACTGTTCATATTTCTTATCAATTCCACAAGCCTTAACATGAGAAATAAAAAATTTAAACTTACAAAAATATTCCTATCGATTCTCGAAATATGTTCGATTCAATGCATGTAGATCATTCTCTAGCTGATGACCTCTTAGATTTTATTTCTTTCCTAGAAAATCCTTCAACTTTGTCCAAACATCGTTATGAGTCTTGCAAGTAACGACATGAAAGAGGAGATATGGAGAGATGATCAAGCACAATATCCCATACGATTCATCCATTTTGTTGAAGTATTTTGATTTCTCTATGGATGAATTAGGCTTGACCTCAGTCCCCAGGGTGATCCTATACAAACCCTTGCTTCGAACTAGAAGCTCTATCTTGGGATTCCACTCAAAGTAGTTGAAGGGTGTCAAGTTTACTGAAGAATATGGTTGATCCATAGTTCTCTATGGTCTGTCCAATCTGATATATAAACCTGAAATAAAAGTGAATACTCCCTCACAATAATGGCTTTGATACCATGTAGGATTAAACCACAATCCAAGAACTAATTGTGAGAAGCAAATACCACACTAGCTAATTGCAAAAGAGAGAGAGAGAGAGGAGAGAGAAAAATAGAATCAATATTCACACATAATAGACTAAGAAACCAAATCTAATCACAATGTATTAATCCTTGATAATGAGTACAATATATAGGACTCTCCACATGAGGAGTAATGCGCACTTGGGATTTCCATGTGCATGCTCAAGTAAAAAAGTAACTTCTCCCAATATAAACAATTAACTAAAGTCAAAAGTTGCTACATAATAAAAGGTAAAAAATATAGGTGCAAACTTAGTGAGAACTCTACATGAAGTCAAGATGCATTCCATAATAGAAAAAATCCCATAGAATAAGATTAGATTCCAAGAATGGAACTAAAATCCTAACTGAGTGAGAATTTGCTAATTGTGGAAAGTCACTAAATAAGTGAAGTGAGTTGACTCCAAGTATTAGATGGGTAATGTGCTCCCTAGGAGGATAATATTCTTACTAAAGTGTTTTCTATAGCCATGAAATAATAAATATCTCCTAAAATTAAGGAAATAATAATTATCTCCTAAAAAATAGGAATTCACCTAATGGTGTCTAAAAAATAGGAATTGGCGTAATGGTAGCTAAAAAATAGGAATTTTCCTAATGGTGGTTTATGAGCCCATGGTTTTGGAAACCCATGGTATTTTCCCATGGTATTACATATAGGAATTCCATGGTATTTATAATATTGAATATGATGGTTTTGTGATAAGTTTCAAGTAGGATTTATCCTAGATTACTTTGTGGGAAGAGTCCCCCTCAAAACTATTATAAAAAAATTGGAATAACGAGGTCTAGGATCCCTTTGGTTAGCCATGCATGCACATGCAGAACCTAACCAAAGAATTTTCTATTTTTCAATTCAGTAACCCTTATCATATCTAATATATTTTAGGGGGAAACCCATGGATATCCAATATTACCCTATTGGTTTTGAACCACATGTCCCCCAACTTTTTGGATGAAAACGAAGCATAGTCAGCCTAGCTAGTATGGTTAGAATTCTTTGTCCTACCCATGAAATTATGATTAGTCATATGATGAATTTCCACTCCTCTAGGGGAGGTTATTTTTGAAGAACTAAAAATATTCTTCAACTGTTGACCTAATGGTCATGTTTGTGTGTAGATTAACCAATCCAAGGATTTCAAGGAGTTTGTGTAGATATAGGTGAGTGGGAATATGCATCCCCAACTAGTTCACTATATTAAATTTCAGAATCACTACTTCCATTTCCAAATATCAAACCATCAATTTGATTTTTCACATATCACCTAATCTATAACTGAAATGGCCTCACCAACCAACCTCCCTTGTCACCTAAGCTTTATATAAGCCAAAAATGAGAGAAGGCTCATAGACTGAGGTTGCAAGAAAGGGAAAAGGAACCAATGTAGCTAAAAACAACTTGTGAAGTCCCCAAACCACCAATTTGTTCCCCGGTAATGCCTCATATATAGTCAAAACTTGTTGGTTGTCGACTATATTGGCATCCAAAGTGATCTCTAGGTCCCATTTGTAATGTACCTAGGGAGGACAATTAATGTAATATTAGGTACCTAGGAGGTACCTAATCGATATAATTGATGTATCATGGTGATAATAGTGGAATACTTCTCACTACATAGTTGGTGGGTAATATATAGCCCCCCCTAAGTAGTTGGTGGGGTAATAAAAGTAATAATGAGGAGTAGTTGGAATATAACCCTAGTAATACCTATGAAAAAGCATATACACACATGAGTATAATCATTGTATTAGATATATGTTGGACTAGATTGTATTGTAACAATCATGGCTTGTGGAGTGATTCCTTCAATGAAGAGTAATTAATGGTGTTACCCTACATTACGTGTTCTTGTGGAGTGACTCTTTCCATACTGAGTAATCGATGGTGTTACCCTAACTTAAGGGTTTTCTTTGTATTCTTATGTGGATTCGTTTTGGCTATTCTAAATCTTAAGGATTTTATATTTTATTTACTAAGGTTCACTAGAGGTGGTAGCAAAGTTGTTTTTTGGCCAAAAAGGAGAAGAATTTGGTTTTCTTAAAAGAAGATTTTCATGGGGAAAATAGAGCCACAACACTCAAATCCATTTCTAAATATTTCCATGCAAAGTCTAAAAAAACAATTTGAAAATATAAGCTCCTCACAAAAAATATGCTATTTCAAAAATAAATTGCCAAAATTGGAGACCCAAAAATGAAGATATCATTGATTTAAAATTGATTATTTTAGGTATTTTCAATGATGCTACAAGTATTGCAAAGAATATATCTTTTGATAAAACACCTAGATTGTAGCAAGAGAAATGCTAGTATAATCATAGTGGTCTTAGTCTTTTAGAATTAAGGTAACAATAGTAATTCTTAGTACTACTGTAAAATTTACAACTCTTTTAAGGTATGACTCAAAACCCTCTTAGGAAATTATTGTAGTGCACTTTTTTCTTTGTCTATATACTAGATTGAAGCAAGACCAATGCCATTGGAAGAAGTGAGGTGGTGGTATTTCAAATTTGGGGTCACAGTATATATTTTGATCAACAATGAGGGAGTTATATTAATTTCAACTTCACTTCCCCAAAATCCTAGTCACGCAAAGGAGATCCATTGAAAAGTAATTTATCACTTCAAAACCCTTGTTCTATTTATGATTTTTTTCCAAGCTAGATGTATTTCATAGGAAAATATAATGGTCCTCATATTGAAAAATATATAAATTTCAGGAATTTAAAATCTCCTTAGAAATGTAGATTAGAATAAATAGAATGGGTAATGTTTCCATATGGTGGTAGTGGATTTTCCCTAATAATATGCTCTACTTTTTAGAAATAGAAAGTGAATTCTTATTTTTAGATAGGTGGTGGCATGCCATGAATAAGGATAAAGAGAGTCATAAGGGTCTATTGTCATGTGAAAACTTTGTATTTCATGTTTATGTATGTCTTTAGAAGAAGAAGGTCATTATCTATATAAACCCTTGCAACAAGTATAACATCATCAATATTAACTTAGCTAAAAGATTGCAGGTCCTTGCAAAGCATATCCAAAGCACATAGTTGAGGGTGAGAATGTTCAAATTTTTAAATATTTTAATCTTACAATAATAAATATGTTTTGCATACAGTTTTTCATGTTATCCATATGGAGGATGTGAATTGTTGGGCTCCACTTTTTCCATATTTTCCACTATACAAATGCATTCATTATTACACCTTTTCCCGCATTTCGTTGTTAATACACACCATAAACCCTAATTAAACACCATCGATCATCATTATATCCAGTGGTGTTAATACTTTGTCTTTTCTATGTTTTTAGTGGTTAAAAGTTGATTATATCATGGTTTACTTATGATAGTTTGTGAAGAGTGATCTTTATACTAGAACAATTAGTATTCTTGTACCATAACAACACTTCAACATTTTTGCACCAATATTGTCATTTTGGTACCTGTCATTGTTTAGCATAATCATGTGCTTTGAAGGAAAAATAAAAAACAAGGGTCAAAATCCACCTAGGTCCATGTGTGGACCTCCAACACAGGTAGAATAATTCATCCAAATTAATAAAAGTTCTAGATAGTTAATTTAAGCCTCGATTTTCATGCAAATAAAGAATAATATGAAGAATCTAGAACATGGGTTTTGTTTCCAGCATGGAAACTTGGGTCTCAAGCGAACCATTTTCCAATAAAAGGAACGATTAAATATTTATGGGCAATTATTTAACTCATATTTTTCATGTTGCGCCCATATTGTTTTTAATAAGAATGTAATACTAGTCAACATGAAGGTTGGATTTCTATCTTCATAGAATTTTATCTTATCTCCAAGTCACATGGAGATGCAGTCATAAATTCCATATCTCAACCAAATCATTTAAATTATGCAGATGAAGGACAGGGTGAGATTATTATTTTGGCATCTATTTTTTATCATTAACCACATGAATTTGTTCTAGAAGTCTAGCATGGATTGAGTCAAAAGGAGAGATGTTTTTTTCTGTTTTGACACTCTTTTTCTCATCTTCATTTGAATCCACAAAGTTTTCATCTCAAATTCCAATCTCATGAGATCGCCCAAGAGCAAATTTGGTACAACAAAATACAAAGAAAAGCATTTTGATGAACAGATCTGCTATATTTTTGGTTTGTAACCAATACAAGATAGGATTTATGTTGTATTGACCCATTATATATATATTTTCATCAACATGTAACGGTGACACGAAAATTGATAAACGGTTGATGATTGTTCCTAAATAAAACTCCATTTTGTAACTAGATTTGTTTGTTAATGTAGAATTGATTGATCATTGAGATTCAAGACTTCATTTATGAACTGAGTTACGCTTCCAGGTTGTTTCCTAAGTTGGGAAGGGCCCCGGGCCCCTCATCTCAGGTAACATCCTCTTGTTTTTATTATTTTCATTAAATTAGTTGCAGATTATATTTTGTTTTCTTTGCATTCTATCTTCAACTCGTGTGATAATTTCCTTTTACATTTAACTCTAGCTTTGTATTCATTTAATTATGTTGATTTATTTTACAAATTTTAAGGTTGGTCCTTCAAGAAGAACACCACAAATATGCACCAATTTCATGCCATTATTTCCCCTTCATTCTTACTATAGATTGATTTATGTCCCTTGAAATCTTAATCATGATCTGCACTGTCAATAAACCTATAGACAATTGAAACATGATCATTGTTTAGCCACAAAAATGATTAAAACAAAACAAAAAACAAAAAACTTCTCTGCAATTGCTCCCTCCTCGCTCCTCCTCATAGAGATCTATTGACATGTGAAGTTTAACATATATCTTTGAGAAAAAAGATCAAATTCTCTAAGTTTTATTTGATTAAAAATCTGTGTATATACATATTTTTATGCGTGACTTACTCTAGTTTTAAGTATGGTGATTGTTTCATTTTATTTTGTTTGTCAAAGTAATATAATGACTTGGTAAGATGTTAGTTTTGTTATTTTGTTATTTAGTTTGTTAATATATATGTTAGTTAGAAATTTAGTTTGTTAATATATATGTTAGTTCATTATTTAGTTTGTTGATATATATATTCATTACTTTAGTGTTAAGTTAGTTTGTTAATATTTATTTTTATTTTTGTTATTTAGTTAATTAATAATTGTTATTTAGTTAGTATATTTATGTTAGTTTGTTATTTATTTATTTTCTTTCATTTTTTATATTAGTGTATTATTTTATTGTTAATTGTTTTATCATTTGTTAATAAATTTTTATGTAAATATTGTAATGTTGTCTCATATGTGTGGAGTTAAGAATAAGTGACCATAAACTAGACAGAGGACATTACTTTTACATCATCTCTTCATTTTTCTCTTGCTTCACCTTTCTCTTCATTTCAATTTCACCATTTTACTTTCTTTCTTTCTTGGGTGTATTCTTTTGAGGGCACTTCATTTTCATAGTTTGAATTTTGATTTTGTTGTATAATTGTTTGATTATGTTTTCCTTTAACTAGTTTGCTTCAATTTGGCTTTCCCATAGTTTAAATTTTCTTCACTTTACTTCCTGCACTTAGTTTTATTTCCTCTACTTTGGTTTCTTTCACTTTACCTCTTGCACTTGGTTTTATTTCTTATACTTTGGTTTCCTACACTTTAATTTTCCATAGCTTCACACCAAAGGAAGATTAAAGGCCTAACTCGTGAGATATGACCTTCTTGTAATGGGTTTTGGCACAGGGGCAGACCCAGGGTTCAATGCTCAAGAGCGCACCAGCAAAGCCCTAGCTACTGGCCCTTTTGACAGCACCTACGAAGTAGATGCAATCTCACCCAAAGCAACTAAGAGGGGGGTTGCAGGACGGGGATGTCTACAACCAAGGGAATATCAAGTGGATCTATCACATCAACTGTACATCATTCATATATCACTTACCAGTTAGGTCTATCCTGCGCAGCTATAGATCTGATCTAAGCATAAGACCACAAATAACAATATAACAGTGACATAGATCCAAGCATCAATCACACATATGACACAAAATATACGTGGTTCACCCTCTCTCTAGGGATACGTCCACAAAACTGTGCTTATGATTTATTAAGGTAAAGAATACAATTCTTATTTGCACTCTCAGCTAGCAGATCTTCTTTCTTCTCTCTCTTCCTCTCCCCTTCCTGCACACCCAGTGGCAGGACATGAAATTCACACATAGCTGAAGATCTCACAATACAAACCTCTCTCTCCACAACAGAGCTATAACAACAATATCAACCCAATACTCAATGACCAACCCAACCCAGGTCCTCTTGACCTTTATTTATACATTACAATCCCTCACCGACAGCCTTAGGTTGAAACCTAGGTGCCAAAACCCTAGATACCAAAAACCTAGGTGTCTAAAACCCTAGGTCAACTTGGCCCTCTTTTTTCAGGCTTCACCAACCTATATTTCCTTCTTCATCGCACGGTTCTCCAAAGCATCCAATGATGGATTTTCTCTGCTTGTTGAGTTGTCAACAACCCTTCTTCCATATTTCTTTCTCTTTTGCCCACTTTGACTCAGTGGAAGTACTATGTCTCACTTGAAGCTCTCTTTTTACCTTTCCTTCCTCGTTATTCACTTCCTTCCATAACCAAGGGCCAACATGCCCCCAAAACTCACTTGTGACTCATCCCGAGGCACTTCAGATCTGATCCTTTGGTTTTACTTCGACTTTGGACTGTGCAGTGGAGCCCTTGCTTTCTTCTTTATGCCTCCTTTCCATCCTTGTGTAGACTGTGTTTTTTGTGTTTGGTACCTAGTTTCAACTGCACCTGGTACCTGGACCCTTTTCCTCCTGCTTTTACTGAGAGTTGTGAGGCAACTAGTTATCATAGTATAACTTTAGCCGACTCCCATTCACTAATCCTTCCTTCCAGTTTCCCTTCAATGTCTTCAGCTGTGCAACTCCTCCTTCTGTAACATAGGCAATATCATATGGTCTGAGCCAATGTGTTCTGAACTTTCTAGGGTGTTTGAGAAACTTAATGTCTTACATTAGTACTAAATCACCTTGCTTGAATGTATTCTTCTTGATTTGCCTGTCATGATAGGCATTTTGTCATTCCTTCTAAACTTGCTGATGGAATATTGCAATGAATATCTCTTCTTCCAGTTCAACCAACTATGCAAGCCTCTCGTGAAAAACGCCAATATCATCCATGTCTGTAAATGCATCAATTCTTAGGCTTGGTACTAAGTATTCCATTGGGACAACAACTTCAAGAACATAAACCAACTTGAAGGGGGTCTACATTGTTAATTTCTTGCAAGTGGTTCTATAAGCCCAGAGTACTACTGGTACTCTTAAATCCTAGTCATCCTTGTTCATGCTGCAAATCTTTGTTAATGTTGTTTCCAAGATCTTGTTGAATGCTTCAACCGTTCTGTTTTCTTGTGTATGTTAAGGTGTACTCTTCTGATGGTGGAATTCAAATTCTTCAGTCAAAGATTTAACTATCTTATTGATGAAGTGTGTACCTTGATCACTCATAAGGACCTTAGGGCATCCAAACCTGGTTATTATGTCATCAAATATAAAACACATAGTTGTAGTTGCACTACAGTTTTTTACTACTCTGTCTTCGGTCCATCGGGTTAAGTATTCTATCACAGTAATAATATACCTTGATCCTATGCACTTTCCTGGTGGGTTTATAGGTCCCAATAAGTCAATGGCCACTTTTCAAATGCTTTTAGGGTCATCTGCAGTGCTAATGGAATTTCATCTCTTTAGGATGGTTTTCCAATTATATGGCATACATCACATGCTCTAGCATACTCTTTAGAATCTCTGTGTAATGTAGGCCACCAAAGGCTAGCTCACAGAACCTTCTGTGCAATTGCTTTCCCTGCGTAATGTCTTCCTACAATGCCCTCATGAGCTTCTGCAAGGATCATTGGTCACTCTGTCTCCATAACACACCTCCTTAATATTTCATCCGGTCCCATTTTGTACATCTGTCCAGCTATAAGTGAAAAATATGTAGTATGCACCACTAGTTGTTTCTTTTGAGGAATTGTATACTCACTTGGAGCCATTCCTATTGACAGGAACTGGACTATGCCTGCGAAGTGGTCATCAATATTTCTAATGGCGAGAAGGTGTGCATCCGGTAATGTATCCTCCAAACTGGTAGGCTCTTCGTCCTGTTCAAATCTTAATAAGTGGTTTGGGCTCTTGTTCATTCTTCTTGGATTAACTATGATCTCAAAATCATATTCTTGAAACAACATAAGCCATATGCATATCCACCCCCCCAACACTGGCTTGTTGACTAGGTACTTCAATGCGGAGTGATCAGTAAAAATTTTAAAGTGTCCTCCCAACAAGTAGTGGCGGAATTTTTGCAGTGCATACACCATGGCTAGTCCCTCTCTCTCTGTAGTGGTGTAATTAAATTCAGCTGTGGATAGCTTCCTGCTGGAAAATGATAATGGATGATCAATCTCCCCTTCTCCAAGTTGTTCCAGTACTGCTCCTAATGCAAGAGAAGATGCATTGATATTGTTAAGAACCAAATATCAATATAGCATAGAAAAACCTCAGAAAAAGTACTCAACGCCTTGAAAAAGAGATAATTTCAGATAATAAGACTCTTCGAGGGGAAAACCTCCTTTTACCCCACTTAAATGTTCAAGTATAAGATGATTCAAAATGAAAATGTCTCCTTGGTGTATATAGGAGACTAGGAGGTATAATTACAACTAATGGCCTAAAGACGACATAAATAAAATGACATTACTAATATAATATGCCCCAATTAAGGGGTAATGAGCCAATATTAGGGCTTAACATGCCCCTCCCCTTGAGACAAGTATTGTTCGCAACATTTGAGTAACTCTGGATGCTTTTGTATAAAATACTCATCTTTCCAAGTGGAATCTTCAACCGGTAGTTTCCTCCATTTAATGAGATACTCTAAAATGGATCTATTCCTCAGCTGGTGAATTCTTGTGTCAGTGATGGCTTCAGGCTCCAATATGATTTTTCCTTCCTTTTCAAGTTTTGGCAATATCGTTTGAACTGGGATCTTATCACCTATAACCTTCTTTAAGCATGAAACATGGAAAACTAGGTGTACTCGTGAAGATGCAGGCAGCTCCAATTTGTATGCCATGGTACCAATCTTTTGCAACACCTTATAAGGGCTATAGTAATTTGGTGATAATTTATTATCCTTCTTGGCTTGGTTGAGGAACATCTGTTTGTATGGTTGTAGTCTTAAAAATACCTAATCCCCTACTTCAAAACTTCTTTCACTACGATGTTGATCTTCTTGTTGTTTTATGCGATTTTGTGCCATGGTCAGGTTGTCCTTTAAGATTTGGAGAACTTGTTGTTGATTCTCAATGTGATCTTCCACTGCTTAAACCTTAGATTTTTCTTTTAGAGAAGAAGTGATGGAAGGAGGTTGGTATCCATAAAGTGCCATAAATGGTGTCATTTTTGTTGTAGTGTGAAAGGAAGTGTTATACCACCATTCTGCCAAGGGTAACCATTTGAACCATTGTGTTTGCTTATCAGAGACAAA
>SNQJ01S0074349.1:6039-21181 GCA_010110895.2 Picea sitchensis
TTTTATTTTAATTCCATAATTAAATTAGTTTTTATCTTATAAATAAAGAGATCAACTTCTTAGAAAGGGTCTTTGATATCTGGAACTATTTTCAAGAGATTTCCGATCTCTGGAGGGATTTCAAGTGGATTGTAACCGAAGAATTATTTCAAGGCTGAATTCAAAAACTCTTTGGAGTCAATACATTCTGGTTTGTTGAATCTTTGTGTGCTTATTCATTATTGTTGATTATTCTACAATTGATTAAATACTACAAGAATCTAGTAATAATTTCAATGCTTTTAAGATATCTTAGTTGGTTGAATGAATTGTTGGATACTTTCGGTAAAATATTATTTTCTTTATTAGTTAATCTTCTTTCTATGTTATCTGGGATATGGTTGAATTATTTCTGAATATCTCACAATTAAATGTTATCTCTTTATGCTATTAATTAGTTATTGTTTCCTGGATATTATCTGATGAGTAATATATTCTTAGTGGAATTATTTATTCAGGAATCTAAAGTCTCGGATAGTTTTCATTGATTGTTTCCATAGGTTATCCTCAACAAAGATTTCTCCAAATTCTTTAGTTTCCTCCTTTCATGCAGTAGATAGACTTAAAATAGAAAACAATAAAAAAGAACGAAATCGAGCAACTTTTAAAGTCCATCGATTGATTGTCGGACCTTTAACCTGAAGGATTATTCCATACCAAATAGGGAAGATTTTGATTGGGCCTCTTCCTTGGGTTTAATCCATACTATTGAGCAAAGGGAATTTAGACCCCTCAACATAATTGGCGCTAGAAGGAGGGCCTAGATGACAAGTCGGCCCATGTGGAGATATTTTTATAAAATGTATTAACAAACCATGGCTCCTATCCATATTCCTACATGGGACCATGCTTTTAGACTCCCACGACCATTGCATGGTATCTCAAAAAAGACAGTATATATCTTGTCTAAAATCAAATTTGATGGTGAAAAGAAGACCTCTGCATGTAGGCATCTTAGCGAATTTAATCTTGCATGTAACAATATTAAGGTTTTTCAAGAAGTTGAACTATGTAGATTATTTACTCTCACATTGGAAGGAACAATTCAGACTTGGTATAAGGCATTTCCAGCCGAATCAATCCATAGTTGGAAGCAATTCATGGAATTTTTCTTAGATGTGCATGAAAACTATGACTATGATGAACTATGTGTTGAACTTAATAAAAAATGATAAATGAAAGATGAATCTTTTAATGAATTCTTATTAAGATTTGTACCAATTTATGATAGATTTTGTGAAAGTGACAAACCCTCTATATCTGAATTTATTACATTGTGTTCCTATTTGTTTTCTTTTCATGAAGAGGAAAAGTTATTAATGAGTAATGATAAGGATTCAAATTATCAAGAGAATCCTCCACCAGAATTGCTTATATCATCATGTCATGAACAAGGTAATCAAGAAGAAAATGATTATGAAGAGCTATGTAATGAATTGATAGAAATTAGTAGGAACACAAATGAACCTTTGGATGATTTTTTATCAAAGGTTTGAGAAAATTTGTTGTAGGTTTCCTTAAAGAAATAGACCTCCCATTCAATAAATCGTTAACTGGTTTACATACCTTCTCTTTATCCCTGAAGAAGATGGTTTACTATCAATCGAGAAGGAAAATTTTCAGCATCCTGATTGTTTCCCACCTGATATTTCACTCTCACTATTTCTTGAGACAAACTCGTTACAACTACCATTAGGAGAGGTGGAATCACTAGAAATAAATTGTTTGCCCCTTATTGAAACCGATGATGTAGAAGTCATGAACTTGGGAAATATTATAGAAAACGACAATTTGGAAATTGCAAACACCTCCAACTTACAAGAATTTATTTTTCATAATTTCGATCCAGATTTACATAATAGAATTTCAGTATTTCCACAACATGAAGAAATTATTCCAATTACTGAAACATCTCATGATGATATTCATGTCTTTTTTTTTAACAATCTGATTTCAAGGAACAATTTCGAGGTGGTATTTCAAAAAATGATTCCAAATTAGTCTTTGACAAAGAATCAATTTCTGGTGTTCATATAGTGTTGGTATCTTCCCTTGATTGTCATGAATAGTGGGAAGAGAATGAAAAATATATGATCATTAAACTATACTCTTTCACTAAAACATATAAATTTACAACAGAAATTAAAAGCGAACAAACCAAGCATGTTATATCAGCTAAAGATCAAAAGAATAATCAATATTTGTCTATCTGTGAAAATTATCTTGCTAAAGAAATCAAGTCAATTTCAGAATCTAAAAACTTTTATGACCTCTACTCAGATTTATTTGATTCATCATCCTGTCATATAGTTGACACTTCTTTTGGAAAAAAAAAATACAAAGTGATGCATGAAATCAGGAATATTTCCAAACATGGATTGATCAAACATTCGATAAGAGTAGATTTTCATTCAATGTGCATAATTTTGATAATTCCTTGAAATCACAATTTCTTGAATATAAGGAAACAAAGTTTGATTATGATAGTCGTATTTTTTATGACAATGTTTGTTTTCAGGAATTGAATTTGAGATTTGATATATCATGCATGGAACTAATTCAACCTGAAAGCACTAACAGATTTGAACATATGCCAATGTTAGAAAATATAGAGCAAGAAGTACCAACATAATTTTCATCTCGTCATGGAGGGACAATAACACGTAGACAACCCATCATTACACATAACAGAGAAATTAGTGGGATGAATCAAGAATAATTATCAGTTGGATTTATTTTAGAAATGCAAACTAATATCCATGAGCAAGTAAATAACTTACCTTTGCATTCCTTTTTAATACTCTAGCATTGTCAAAATGGTTTTAAAGATATCATTGGAGACTTCTTGGAATTATATTTTGCCTGACAATTTTCTCAAACTAGTAAGTGTCCAATAATGTTTTTTTTGGAACAATTGCATAATTTTTTAATTCTTTCAATCAAACAATATTGTATGCCTCAACCGCACAAACCTACATAGTGCCTTGATAGCCTTATTAATAGTGAGGTAATTAAATGGTTACATTGGATTTATGATTTCACATAGTATTGGTTGATCCATTGTAGGTTAGGGTAAGAGTAGTTTAGTTTTAGTTTTATTTTATTTTTATGTTCTAAGTAAGATGTTGGCTCAATTTTGGTTTCTTGAATAAAATCCATCACATTATAATGCAGTTATGATTTTAATTATTTTGACATAAGATTTTTTATTTTTTTTCTTTGTTTCAATCATTCACCTTAGAATTGATTTTAGTAATGCTCCAATTTTAAGTTTAGTTTAGTTTTTCTTAAGCTTAGTTGGTTTTATTTTATTTTTTATTTTGATTTTTATTATTGCATGGTTTCAGTTTTGATTTTCATAGTTGATTTTCAAGATTCTTACTTTTCATGTTTTATTTGTTATTGCATGATTTGCATGTTTGATTTTCTTTGTTTTTCCATAAACAATTTCGGGGGATGTTGAGTTGAGTTTTTAGCCTCTGGTATGTGAAATAGGACATTCTAGTTCTATGCTAAAAAACCCTATTTTTTTTAAATATCAAAAGTAAAGTAACCAGGCAGTGGGTAGGAGTAGGAATCAGAAATTACTTATAGTTTATTTTATATGTGACTTGGAAAAAATGCAATGCTTTGTCGGTGGTTGTAATGACTATTATCAAACATGAAAAGATCGAAAAAGTCATATACTCTAGAAATCATGATCTAAATGATGAATGAGAAATCGATGAATGTCTTGCTTCTTTTAGAATGGGTAAGCTTTAAATCTTAGGGGCCTAATTCATCTCTTCACTAACATAGGTCATCCTCCTAGACTCAAATACATATCCCACAAGAAATCCTCATCACAAAAAACATTTAGTAATGGGTACATATGCTTTGAATTATAATAATAAAAGAAAGAAGTGACGAGGTAGGAAAATAACTCAAAAGGGAATCATGATTTCAAGGAGGGAATGCAGATATCTTCGTCGAGGCTATGGATGCTTGCTGGCAGCGGAACAAGGTTTGTGATATTGGGGTGACTTCATCGAGGCTATGGACATTTGTTGGCAGCGGAGCAACGCCAGAAGGGTGATAAGGTTACTCAGGGATTATACAAAATAATACCCTATTACTAGAAGTAATATCTAATTTGGTTTCTTACTCAAAAATGAAAGTCAGTTATCAAAGGGACTTATCTTTTGTGTTTGATCAAAATCAAAACCCCATGATAAGGTAAAGAATGATTTCTAAATTACATATAGATAGATCTATGGGTTGTTTATGTTTTCTCTTCGTGTTCTAATTCTATGTTACTTGAAATTGTTTTGGAGTGATCGAAGGTATAAGAAGAGATTATGGTTTCTTCTAGTGAATCACCATTTGTTGAGTCCTCAATACACCCTTAACATTTTCAATTTTTTGGTACCACTTTTTCTTTTTATCATGTGTGCCTTCTTATTTTGAGATTTGAATATGTTGAATATTTTTCCTTTGATTAGTTTATGCATTTTTTCCTTTTTTTTTATTTGCATATGAAATCTCAAGAAAAATTTTAAAAATATCATGTTTTGCATAAGGGAATAAAAACAAAAGAAATAATTGAAAAAAGAGAAAAATCACAGCGTTTTTCCAAAATGTGTCGATGAACTCATCGGGGGTCGAGGAAAAAAGAACAAGATAATAATGCAAAGCCGAAAGGCCTAACCCAGTATTAAATAAAATGTCGACATCGAGGGTTTTTTCAAGTAGATGTAAATGGGTAGTGCTTTCGACCAATCATCAATGAGACCATTAGAGTCAGTCGAAATTATATGGTTAAGAATGAAAAAAAAAAAAAAAAACTCTTGATCCCAATGAGAAAATTTTGAAAGTGTCGATGTAGGAATCGAGATGGATGGAATTTTGAATCGGCTTAAAACAACAAACATATCCCCCCGATTGTTGATGAATCCATCAGGAATCGGTGGAATTCGTTGATTCCTTAATAGAGAAACTCATTTAAACCAATGTCGATGAACCATGAACCTAAATACATATCATATTCGTTAGACTGAGAATGAGGATTAATCTAGGTCATCAAATATTTTTGTGTGAATTGTGTCTATTTCGAGGGCCATAGAATATCCACATCACTTGCCACATCACCCACCACGTCAGCCTGCCATGTTTTCAATCGTACACTACCATGTCACCATATGTACTTAATTTTTCAATGTAATCCATGTCACCTTTCATACGGGCCACACCATCATGTTGCATTACCTTCCATACTTGCCTCTTCAACATGCCATGTCACTTTCCATGCCGACTCTCGTACCTTCATGTCACTCACCATGCAAGTTGCCACGTGGACTATCACATCATTACCACGTCACTTGTTATGGCATCACACATGTCATCATAGTATAGATTTCTCTTATGATCATTGGTGGATGAGATATTTGGTGGAATGTTTAATGAGTAGGTACTCCTTTCCGTCGATGTCGATGAACTCATCGAATGTCGGCAAGCTCAATAGAAGGTGAGTTTTCCGGCTCAAAATTTTTCCTCCGATTACCAATAGAATCATCGACGTTGGCCCATAAACAATTCAACATATCATAGGATACAACAAAGGGCCAATGCCAATGAACCTTCACTTGAAGAGTGAATCCTAGTCATTCGATCACAAGAATCAATGGATCTGGACCGTCCAAATATATAACTTGCGCTAGGTCCATTTCTTATGGTTTTAGGAATTCCAAGTCACATAACATATTCACATCTCATGTTACCATTCAAGCATCAACACATCATCATCCATATCACTTGCCATGTTTTCCTGTCACCTTACCAATCGTAAACTAGCACATCACCATATGCACTCCCTTTTTCCATTTCAACATGATACTTCACATTGCCACATCATCATATTGGTCCACGTCATCATCTCCAAGTCATCAATCATACGATGACCGATCATCATTCCATGTCATGTCCACATCACGGACTGTGTTGCATTTTTCCATGCCAGACGTCTACATCAACTACCACATCATATTTTTTACTTCATATTTCCATCATCTTCCATGTCATCGCTATACGAACTTCTCGTATTAATCATCAGTATTTAGGGGTTTTAATGGAACATTCTGGTAAGTATACACACATATCCATCGACGTCGATGGACTCAACAGGCACCGACATGATCAACAACCGATGGAGTTTCCTGCACAAACAATTTTATCCAATCATCGATGGGATCGTCGAATTCAACTCAAAATCATATAAAATGAGACATGGGATACGACAAAGGGTCGATGTCGATGAAGCTTTCCTTAGAAAATTAGAGTTGTTTGATTATGGGAGTGAATGAATCTGGAATTGACAAAATCTCTAATTCACGCCTCGTCCATTTTCTATGGTTTTATGAGTTCCATGCCACATCACATGTCAAAAAACCATGAACCAATCGAGAGTTAACATGTCACTTGTTTCATTTTCTATGCCACGTTAGACATTCATTCATCAAGAAACATTTTATTTCCACGTCATTATACGACATCATGGCTAAGCGCGTCAAAAGAGAAAAGTATGAAAAAACACCGATGAAACAATTTTCCACATTATAATCTAAGTCATCCAATAACAAGCAAGAAAAGATCTTGACCATTGGTCCTCCCTCATAAATTGTACTGAAAATGTCATGTTTTTCCCAAGTGAAAAAAACGTTTTAAAAGTCGTCAATGAGAGAAAAACCTAGTTTCGTATTTTTATAATAAATTTTGATCCTAAACTTCGTTAAAGGAATTACTTATACCGTTGATAATTTATCAGTGAGTTATAAAACTTTGTAGCTATACATTTTCTATGATTTTGTATCATGTGTTTACGACTTTTGAAATAAATCTACATGTAAAATTCTTACGGTATTTTCATGATAACTTTTGCCTATGATCCTTGTTTTGATAATGCCATATATAATTGGAAAGGTATAATCAAGATCTGAAACTTTTTTTTATAAGTTTTTATTGATTTGGCATGGTTTGTTTCAGGTTTACGAAATAATGGAAATCAGGCTCAGGGAAGTGACTTGAATATTTTGTTTTAAGATCAATTAATTGTTTTATCTCATAAGTTTGTTACGAAAAAGATATTTGTATTTGTAATATACATTTGTTATGATCCAGGTACATACAAGGGGATTAATTTATCATGGTGAGAATACTTTCAATATTACATAATGCAAACTGGTAGATTTTCGTCAGCTGACAAACACAAGCATGAGAACAGAGTTAGAAGAATCGGTGACTGGGTGCATGAACATTCCAATTTTAGAAGTGAATGATTACTAAAGATTGAAGAACGACTCAACTAGAGTTAAATGTGCCTAAAATAAAATCAAATTAAATATTCATGCATGAGGTTGCTAAAGAAAGAACAATGGGTTTAATTATTTAATCAAGGAAAGATGTATGAGTTTGAGCATTCATGAATTGAAGTCGACAATTAATTGGTGTCGCTAAATGCATGGATTTTCACATGGATGATTTATCAACACTTTTGTTCACTAAAGATGCAAATTACATGAGGAGATTGTATGACTTTTAATAAAGTCAATTTTTTTATTCCATAATTAAATCAGTTTTTATCTTATAAATAAAGATATCAACTTCTTAGAAAGGGTCTTTGATCCCTAGAACTATTTTCAAGAGATTTTCGATCTCTAGAGGGATTTCAAGTGGATTGTAACTGAAGAGTTATTTCAAGGATGAATTCAAAAACTCTTTGGAGTCAAGACATTATGGTTTGTTGAATCTTTGTGTGCTTATTCATTATTGTTGAGTATTCTACAATTGATTAAATACTACAGGAATCTAGTAATAATTTCAATACTTTTAAGATATCTTAGTTGGTTGAATGAATTTTTGGATACTTTCGGTAAACTATTATTTTCTTTATTAGTTAATCTTATTTCTATGTTATCTAGGATATGATTGAATTATTTTGGAATATCTCTCAATTAAATTTTATATCTTTCTGTTATTAATTAGTTATTGTTTCCTGGATAACATGTGATGAGTAATACATTCTTAGTGGAATTATTTCTTCAAGAATATAAAGTCTCAGATAGTTTTCATTGACTGTTGCCATAGGTTATCCTCAACATAGATTTCTCCAAATTATTTAGTTTCCTCCTTTCTTGCATTAGATAGACTTAAAGCATAAAACAATAAAAAAGAACGAAACCAAGTAACTTGTCAAGGCCATCGAACGGTTGTCGGACCTTTAACCCAAAGGATTATTCCATACCAAACAAGGAAGATTCTTATTGGGCCTCTTCCTTGGGTTTAATCTATAATGTTGAGAAAAATGAATTTAGACCCCTCAACACCTGCATCTTATATAGAGTTCCAAATAGAACTCCCTTTAGCAACACCATTGCTCCTCGAACCATCCTGCGGGTTTCTTTCTAAATCATTCTTTTTACCCCTGCATCATCCATTTTCCTTACAAAAATAAAATTTATGGCCTATGTTGGGATGTGTAGAACACCAGGGAGTGCTCAAATCCCTCCATCCATGAGCTTCAACTTGACTTTTCATCATCCCTTGATTTTGGTTTTTGAGTCATCACTTCCATCATACCTTTCATAATCGCAAAACCACTCCTTGTGAGGAGTCATATGAAAGGATGCACTTGAGTCAACCAACCATACCTCGTGATCTGCATGTGTGATTGAAGAATCCAAGTACACATCCCCTCCTTCTGCGGAGGTTTCTTCTTCTTTAGAAGGAGAATATTTAGATCCCTTCTCTCTCTCAACACTTTTGGATCTACATTGTTTCTTGTAGTGCCCTTCTTTTCCACGTCTGCAACATATATTTACAAATTTTATGAGAGATTTAGATCTTCCCTTATATTTAGATCTTCCAATTGAGTACATATATCTATTCCTTTCATGGGAGCATCCTCTTGCAAATAATGCATCTATGATATGTTCGTCCATGTTCTTTCATGTCATCTCCTTCGAAAACAAGGATAAGACCACATTATCGAAACTTAAAGTAGGTGTATTACTACCTATGGCCACAACCATAATATCCCATGAGTCTAGTAAAGAGAACAATAAATTGACACACTTATCTTCATCATAAATCTTCATATCAACAGATAATAGTTGATTTACCATAGTTTTGAAGGCATTCATATTCTTTGTCACCGAGTCTCCATATTTCATCCTCAGGTTGTACAAATTATTACACATGAACAATTTGTTTACCAAGGACTTTGACTGATACAGATCCTCTAACATATCCCATAATGCCTTGGTTGTAGCTTCCCCTGACACATTTATTAAAACTGAATCTGAGAGACACAACCGGATTGTGCGCTTTGCCTTCCGAACAAAATTTTCTAGTCTTCTACTAACATTCTTGTAGATACATTACCTAGATCCATAGTCATCTAGTAATATTTTTCCACCAACAGATCTTCCATATTGAGCTTCCACAACTCAAAACTTTACCCATTAAATTTCTTGATCTCTATTTTCAAATTTCTTGCCATTTCTTTTCACCTGGAGAATCGATACCACAGATATCCCAATGTAACAAGGTTCATCACATACCTGAGCCAAACCCTTAGCCACAAAGGAATCCCCCTAAACCCAATAACCTAGCTCTGATACCACTTCTTGGGAGTTGAGCTGGTAGTTAGATCCAAAAGGTGCACCTGGTGGAAATCCACTACCATCCCAGTCAAGGATCTATGGAGAGGTTGTTATACCATGTCGTGAAGCTCACAGGGAGTGTTGAACATTATTCCATCACTTTCTTCAAAGGGATCCAATATTATCTTTAAATCACCTGCTAAAACTCCATGATTATTCATCTCTACACTCCCATGGATCTTAAGGGATTCCCAACATCTTGTTTCTTCTATTCATTAGTTGGGGGCATAAACTTTGAAGAATTGAATCTCTTTTTAAATGTCATGACCAAAAAGGGTGCTATGAAATCCAATGGATGCCAAAGATGGAGTTTTCTAGTGATACATTTAGAGGGTCCCAAAAGGGCTTATTCCTCCCCACTATCCTTGGCCTCCAACATATATTATATTGTTTTCTTCCAAATATAAGGAATAATATTGGATAGGTCTTCTATACTTAACTTTGTTTCTAGAAGCGGGACAATGTTGGGTTTCTCATTTCTAATTGGATTTGTAAACAAGGGACTTATAACCCACTCGCTTCACCAACATGGATATTGTGTGGAAATTTTACTCTAAGCTATATTCTTAGGATTGCATATAGTTCTTTGTTTGAAGAAAGGTCACTATGCCTCTCTCCAACTCTTCCCTGTATAAGGATCTCAATCTTCTTTTTTCTTCTCTTCTCTTAAGATGGTTGCAAGTTTATGTTCTCTGTCCAATCTCTTCTCTGAATGATTAGCTAGCTCCTTCTCTATGTAACTTGCACACAAGAACCCAAACAACAATGGAATGGAAATCCTATGTTCCCTAAGAAATTTTTATGTTTAGTTCTAGTTTACTGCCAGGCTACTTGATTTGTTTAATTATGGTGTTGAGGCCAATGTGACCAATTTCTAATGTTTTGGTTGCAATTATATGCTACTTTTCCCTTTAATATGCAAAACACAAAATTCATACAACCAATCCATTCAACACACAAATATAAGTTTGAATTCAAATTGCTAAGAGAAAACAATTTTTTTGTTTCCAAGATTGACTACTTGCATTGCCACTTAAATGCTAATTCAAGTTAACACCTCATATCTATTGGTTGGTTATAAACTATGTTAATGCAATTTTCTCTAGCAACACTTAACACTTTGTGTGCACGTTTCTACTATGCATTCCATTTGAGCTTGAATTGGACTAAGAGTTGGTTGTAGCATACATATAAAATTCTTAGCCTATACAATGCCTTGGGTAATGAGGCCAAAACAACAAGTTAAGGAATGAAGAAGAAACCATTCTTGAAATTGCAATTAAATATCAAGCTTCTCAATGTTGATTTTAGATGTAGAATTTGTAATGAGTTCACTACGTGGCTCCACCCAATTTCCCATTAATAAAGAGAAAAATGCATTTGCTTCTACAACATCTTCCATTGTTATTTGGTTCAGATTCCTTGTTTCTAGATCCAAAGTTGTTTTCCCACAATTTTAAATGAATCATCAAAACAATAATGAGCTTACCTGCCCCTCTCAACCTTGTATAGTGGTGGAACTCCTACATATGCATCATTTCTCAAAAAATGATTTTTGGTATGTGAAAAAGAATGTCTTATAGGTATCCACCAAATTCCTCTAAACAAATAGCTCAAAAAACTAGTGAAATTGACCAACAAAGAAATGGATTCAAATAGCAATTTAAAATCGCCCAAGGAGACATGTGAAATCATCCATGTAGGGAATAAATCACCCCACAGATGTGAAATCATCCAAGACTAAAATAAAATAACTAGAGGGAAGTGAAAATGTCCAAGCACATGATAAAACACCTAGGGGATTTGAAAACTTCCAGGCATGAAACCCAATGCTCGAGGGGATGTGAACTCACCCAAGATCGAAGTAAAAATCCCAAGGGGATGTGAACTTGCTCAGGAAAGAAGTAAAACTCCCAAGGGAATGTAAACTCAACCCATTCAAAGAGAATATATCCTAGGCAATGAAAAAAATGACTCAAGGAGAGAGGATGTCCTCCAGGTGAGAGAAATACACTAATAGCTATGAAAATAAAAATTTAGCAACTTTACTAGCCATTGATCTCAGACTTCGAAGGGAATTGGATGGTGTACATTCTGAAGTTGTTGGAGTTCATCATTTTCACACAAAGGATTATCTCTCACACCATTACATAACCAAGAAGTAATTTAATTTAACATGAATAAAATAGCATCAATCACAATGAACTCGCACATTTTACCCTAGAAACCCAATTGGGAAAACCAGCTTCGAATGGGGGCTCAATGTATTTTATTTCAGAAAATATTTGGTTACAACGTTGTTCCTTATCTTAGTGATTCCTCTCCTTGAACAAAAGACATGTTGATAATGAGAGTGAAAGAAGAAATAAGGAGAGTTGGGCGGTAAAGGGAAGGCCAACATCCATTCCCCTTCATTTCCCACTCCTCATGTTTCTCTCCTATTTTATTTTTTTATTTCATTTAGTTTTTTTTCCTCTCACATTTATCTCATTCAACATTTACATTTGCTTGATTTACATCATTTTCTTAACCTTCATTAATTGTCGAATTACATTATAGGTACTAAGTCTCACACCCATTCATCGATTCAGATCCATTTTGAATCATAATCATATAAGAAAATATTGTTGTATATTGGAACACAAACCTATATCATTCCAAGACAAAATTTGCATTGCTTACCTAATAAGGATTTTGTTCTAGAGCCAAGGGAACTATGGATTGTGGATTGTGATCTAAGGATTCTACTTCTCGCTCATGTTTTTTTTATTTATGTCCCTTTTTCTTATGTTATAATAAGTGTTCTCCTAGTTCCTCTAGTCATTGATAGGATTTAATTTGAGTGAGGATTTCCCGATTGGGTCTTACTACTCTCTGAAATATGGTTTGGGGAAACTTGTTGAATTTTATTTATGACCAATGTGTGACTTTTTGGGAGAGGGGGCTTCATGTATTTTCTCACTTCTATCCTCTACATTTTCTCAAGTGCCAAATCCTACTCTTCCTCCTCTATTATATTACCATTTATAAGTTCTTTCCTTAACTGACTTTCTTCTTGAGGGTTCTACTCTTCGTGCGGTCTCCTCTTCATGCTCTAGTAGGGTTTCAAATGCTTCCTATATGTTCCATTGTTTCCCCTATTTGTTTAGTTGTTGTGTTTTTTGTTGGTGTTGTTGTATTTGATGTTGGCGCTACTTTATTCTTATTTTCCTTGACTTTAAACGTGTCTTCCTAAATAGTGGTATTTTTTTCCTCTTCTTGGTTTTTTGAACAATCCATTGTAAAGGGTCCATTTTCATGGCACCTACTACATTCAAATGGCTATTAATCATATTCTAACTCTTGCAAGTATTACCATCCATCCATGCTTAGTATAAGATATTATGTGAACCCTTTCTCTAGGTCAACTTTTAAATGGACTCTTGCATAGGTGTACCCTTTAATATATGCGTTATCAAGGTAGTTTCCTATATTATTTCCTATTATTATCAAATATTGATCATCCCAAAGCATAAGAGGGAGGTTGATCAATTTAACCCACACTGGCATTGATTTCAATATATATTCTACAAGGTTGAAGTTTACGGATCATCTATTCAAGTGCATTCCTCAAGCTTCCTTGAAATAGGGATTATTTTTTAATATTAAGATCTTTGTCTTCTTTCAGTGCAACATAGAACACAAAGAAGCCTCTTCCATAGAAGTAGTTTCTCATTCAACATTTCTACAAGTGGTGCAAGTGTTTTTAGGTTTAATCACCTTTAGATTTCAAGCTAGAACATAGTTTCGTGAATTCCCTTACCAAGGATTTTTTAAAGTAGCTTACAACACTTTTTCAAGTGGAGTTATTCACCATTGGAATCTGGCCCAACTTCTTTCCAAATCTTGGAGGTAACGGATTGGCTTTAGTCCAACTCACTATGGCTTTTCGTATTACTAAAAACTCTTTAAGCTCAAATTTAAATTCAAGGGGTTGGATGGAGGTAGATGCTCCTTTGCCTTCCATGTCACACCAATGATAAATATAGAAAATAAAATGACAGAAAAGGATTAAGCCAACTCAATTGTATCACTCCAATACTACAAATATATAGTACAATGGATGATGCCACCTCATAGATATATTTTCTCTAGATCCTAAAACATTTCATGGTGATTAGGCTATGCAATCCTAACTAACTCACTTAGTTATCATTTGAGGATAAACCAATATTATCAAAAATGAATAATACAATTAAATGTGAAATGAAGACTTAGTGATTGGTAAGGTAATCCATAGTCTAATATCTGCCCCTCAATCACAAGTCTATATATCTATACCAACTAAAAAATAAACATTAATGCAAAAGTTGATATGTTGGATCTCACAAATCCTTGATCTAAGCTTCAATGAAAAACATGCCTGAAAATTTGTCAAAATTGGATTATGGATGGTTCATATGAAATGAACTAGAAGAGACATGAAATATGAAAGTGGGCAGTTGCCAATGTCTAAGCAATTCCTAATTACTTAACATTATGATCACTTACCAAGTAATATAGCTAGAAGAAGTTGGCATTTTTTGCTAATTGGTGAACATGTAGTATCACCACTCTACTATTAGTGAATCACTGAAGTGCTCTCTAAATTTGGTGGCTTGGAATGACCACTAACCAATTGATACCATGTATCTTTTGGTTTAGTATGACCACTAGCTAATTGATACCATGTATCTCGTGGTTTAGGATAACAACGAACCAATTTTGATAATTTTAGGTATCAAATAGCGTCTTGGTGTATCCCAATTGGATAAGAAAGAGCAATTACAAGATCTTGGATTCTATGTTGGATATTCTGAAATGTTGATTTGATGATGATTTGAAGAGGATCATAGATTCTATTTTGAACTTCTATGATTTGATTATAGACCATTTCTTTGATTTTGATTGATATGATTTCGAAACTTGAAGCATGACCATCATCAATGATATTCCCCCTTGTTAGGTACAAGGTGAGAAGAATAAAGACTTTCTACTACAAGGTGTTTCATTATTCAAGACATAATTCTTTTGTATGACTAATATATCTTCTTGGTTGTCAATTACCATAGCCAAGAATTTATCCACCCATAGTGAATTTTTAATATTGCAAATTTCTCCAGTGTTGAACATCTCTTTAAAGATTGGTTATGCGTACCGTAATGTTGATAATGATGGAGATCAAAACATTGATTATCCATGTGGCTAGCCCTTTGACAATGTTGGCACTAACATTCTGATGGTGAAATGGAATAGGTGAAGTTAAATCTTCTTGAAGGAATCCATCACTTTAAACTTGATTGGTTTTAAATAATCTAGAATATGAAAGGTAATTTCATTTTCATATTTGATAGCTTTTATGTGCTTGTTGTCCCTAATTTCTTCCCAAG
>SNQJ01S0074349.1:30179-51713 GCA_010110895.2 Picea sitchensis
CGCATTTCCTCCCTAGAACAACAAAAATGGGTGACTAAGATCTTTGGATATGATTATGAGATCATTTACAAGAAAGGAAAATACAATGTGGTTGCAGATGTACTTTCCCGCAAATATGAAGATGAAGGATCCATTTTTTCTCTTTCATTCATTGTCCCAGATTGGCTCCAAGCTAGTTGCTAGGAATGGCTACAAGATCCCAAAAGTTCGTAGTTGATCCAACAATTGTAGTCCAATGCTCCAGCTTCCCCAGGGTACTCTTGGCTCCATGATGAACTTTGATACAAAGGCCATTTGTATTTAAGTAAACAATCAAAGCCTAAATCCACGTCACTTTCTGAGCTTCATGCTACACCCACAGCAAGGCACTCCAGGTTCACCAAAACCTATGATAGGGTCAAACGTTCTTTTTTATGGGAAGGTATGAAACATGACATTCATAATTTTGTCGTTGAATGTGATGTGTGTCAACGCCACAAGGGAGAAACAGTCAAATCTCCGGGCACACTACAACTGCTCCCGATTCCACCTACTATTTGGAAGGATATCCCTATGGATTTTATTAATGGCTTACCCAAATCGGGAAATAAATCAGTCATCATGGTGGTTGTTGATCGCCTTTCCAAGTATGCTCATTTCTGCGCCCTTCAACACTCGTTTACAGCATCCACGGTGGCTCAAATTTTCATGGATCAGGTCTTCAAGCTTCATGGCATGCCGCACTCTATTGTTTTCTATCGCGACCCAACTTTCACAAGAAATTTTTGGAAAGAACTATTCAAGATACAAGGCACCAAATTGCATCTCAGCACAACTTATCATCCCCAGACTGATGGCCAAAAAGAAGTTGTCAAAAAGTGTTTGGAAACATATTTGAGGTTTTTTACCTCAGAAAAGAAAAATAAGTGGGCTCAATGGTTACCCCTAGTTGAATGGTGGTACAACACTTCATACCATACAGCTACACGCATGACTCCTTTTGAAGCAGTATATGGACAAAAGCCACCTTCATCTATCTCATACTTACCGGGTGCCTCGAAGGTCCAGACGGTTGACCTAACACTTACAACTCGAGAGGCTATTCTCCATACCCTCAAAGAGAATTTGGTCATGGCACAGGATCACATGAAGCAACAAGAAGATCAAGGTCTCTTTGAATGTCAATTTGCGGAAGGGGATCAGGTGTTTCTTCGACTGCAACCTTACAAGCAAACTTCCCTCAAGGTCGAGCATTGTCAGAAGCTAGCGCCCAAATTTTATGGTCCTTATACCATTCTCAAGTGTGTGGGACAAGTAGCCTATCAGTTAGCTTTGCCCAACCATTCGAAGCTACATCCTATTTTTCATGTTTCATGCTTAAAGAAGGTGATTGGAGCTAAGTGCCAAATTCAAACCAAGATTCCAGAGTTAGCTGAGGAAGGATCCATTTGGCTACAGCCAGAAACAGTTTTGGACTAGCATGAGCGTCACCTATGTCAGAGAACCATCAAGGAAGTGCTAGTCCAGTGGAAAGATACAACTCTAGCAAATGCCACTTGGGAACTAGCTACCATTTTGCAACAATTTCCTCATCTCAAGCCTTGAGGACAAGGTTGTTTTTAAGGGGGTGAACATGTTAGGGTCCTAACCCACACATAGGTAGAACAATATATTCAGATGTAATAAAGGTCAATATTAATAAGGCCTTTCAATAAAATAGAATAAGGTGGATGTAAGAAGACCTCATAGAAGCTTATGCTTCTAGAAGGATCTTCCTCTAGATGCTTCTTTTTAGTATAAATAGGAGTCGAGGGTATGAGAACCCTAGCTTGGATATTATTGTAATAGAGATCTGCTCAACTGGAGGTTTCCCCCTTGAAGATTCCCGTGAACATTGCTTTCAGATTCAAAGTGTTATTTCTGTTATTATTCTCTTATCATTTCAGTGCTATTGTGGTGAATGTTATGGTTATATTGTTGTTAGTCTGCCATTTCTAGCATTTTATTTATATTCTGCATACATTTTATATCTGGTATATTACACCCTTCTGTGAGTTTTTCAATACTACCTTCCATCCTGGTCATTGAAGTTGTCGTGTTGAACGTTGACCAATCATTTTATCCTTAATGTTGGCCTTTCCTCCATCCACCATAATTAACTCCTTCTTTATTCTAAATCAGGAAAATCTTCCTCCTGTCACCTACATTAATGACCCTATTTTCCCGAAATTGGAGGAAATCAATGTAGTGTAACTACCTGTCGTATCGACCATTATTATCAACAATATTTTTTGTCATCGAATATGTCAATATGATAATGATGTGGATGGATTTTTACATGCATGAGTCTTATTCTTTGGGGGCATCGCGCATGATTCTTTTGCACCCCAACATTGGTTCATATTTTGGTTAATTGGTCCCAGTGACCCCTGGTGGGTCGTGACACTTCTTCATGAATGCCCAACCACTAAGGTTCTTCCATAGAGGGATGGGACTCAACCCATCTAGATCTAGTGGAATCCACTGACTAACCACTACTTCCTTATTTATGTGCATCTCGGTTATTTTCTCAATGGGGTTGAGGGGGATTGAATGGGTGGATGTTCTTTCTATTACAACATTTTGAGCAATCATATCCATCCTCTGTGCACGCGGCTCCCTTACCTACCCATTAGAAAATCTAGGAATGATGGGGACATAGTGATTTTTCGGCAATGTGCACTGGGCCTTCAAATATTGGATTTGGACCCTGAGTCGCTGCTTGGATACCCAATTCCTTCGCAAGAACACATACACTAACGGATATCCACTCCTAACCTAAATATTTCTCTTAGTGGACCCTCCACAACTTCCCATTCTCGAATATGTTCTCAATGTTCAACCCACCATTGCGTGGGTAATCCTATTAACATTGTATCGAGGGTGCGGACTCGGTGGTGTTCGAGAACGTGTTACATCCAGTACATAAACACATCCACCAGATCCAACCCATCGAATCGATAGGACCCAAATTCCTCTTCACACACTTTCATGGTAATGCACACGCATCTCCTTGTCGAGTATTTGTAAATCTTGTTCTGCCACCTCTCCATGGCGTCATCTAAATCAATGTCATATGACTTCATGCTTCTCCAACTTAGTTCCTCATCTGTTGTGGGATTGATATAATCTTCCCTACACCCCGTGATCTTGTAGATATTTCCAATAACACAGCTTTGTGCATCCTCATATACTAACTCATTGTATATGTCCCCTTCATTATGATCCAAAGGCGCGATCACGCACAGGGTGTCGATCTCAAACGACATCTATCACTTCTTCAAATTTAGCACAACATTGTTGTCGAAGGCCCAATTAATCCCAAGTAGGGCAGGGTATGGATCAGAATCACCATGATATTTATCACTTCAAAATCATCCTTCATATTTATCCCCTTTGTGTTTACTTCGACTTGCTCCAATCGGCTTATAGGATAGATTTTGTATTGATTTTCCAACCATATCTGAATGTGAGACCAAACCAAGTTCAATTTAACCATCAATTCCCATGACTTATTCAACATGATGTTCATTTCAGAACTCATATCCAATATGATCCCATGCATCTCATAGCTTTCGAGTTCAGCTATCATTTTGAAATCTCTTCCAGTGTGCTTCTACTTACTGACCTGGTACACATCCCTTTCTGGTAGGGAGGATGATATAGCTCTTTTTGTCCCTATTTCCCCCATGCAAGTTGCTAACATCTACATCAATTTATGTGAAAAATTAGGATCACTTAACAATCTTAAAAAACAACACAAAAAGTTACTTACTTGATCCTCAGTTTTTGTTTCTTGACTCAAGTCACGCAGTGCTTCTTTTCACATTGTGTGCTTCATCTCTTCATGTACGTGTTCCTCTATTTTCCTTTGCTCGGTGTGTTACGACTCCTCTTTTCTGTGTGCTTCTTCTAGTGACCGCTACATCACATGTTGTATTTCCTCACACACACAAGCTTCCTCCAAAGACCTTTGTGTGGCCTGCTACAATTCTTTGCAGGCACTGCCTCTTCCAATGACCTATGTGTCACTCATTGTACTTCCTCATGGATCTAGTCCTCTTCAAGTGACCTCTATGTTGCACATTCCATATCTTCTCGCACTCTTTCTTCTTCTATGGCCCTTTTTGCATCGTGTATAAACTGCTTCTGTTGAACATCATCAAAATTAGGAGGGGTTTTCATTTCCTTTCTTATCTTCCCCTCCAACCTTTTCCCTAATATTTTATCATTCTCAAATTCCATCCTTGTCTTCGCTCCACCTCTATTTATCGCCTACACATCAACTTCATCATACTTTTTATTATTCCCGCGTGGCTTGGCAGTCACCATGTTGCAATGTGACTTCTTATCTTCCCATTTGTACATCAAGTTGAGACAATCCTATGTAATGTGCTTGGGGTTGTAGGAGTACCCATAGATAGTGTGTGGTTTGGTAAAAAATATTGACACATGACCTATCTCACCACAATTAAAACAAGTGGTGGGTCTACCTCCTCCTCCTCTATATCCTCTTCTATGACCGCATCCATGTCCACCTCTGTGAACTCCTTGATATCCACCTTGCTCAACACTACCACAGTCACCACCCTTTTATTCCTCTTGAACCCGAAATATATCATGGGTATGGTCTTGCATCAAATGGAGTGACTGTAATTTGTTCACATCATGTCCCATGGACTTGCAGAATTCACAGATTGGAGTATGATGTGTCTTTTAATATTTCTCCAGTGTTGGGAAGCATGGGGTTATATGGCCCCACTGCCTCCAAATTTTGAACCACTCCGTCTGTAATACCCTATCCCAAACCCCAATTGTAAATGTACATAGGCTTGTGACCTTTCAAGACTAAGTTTTGGGTTCAATTTTTGTGCACACGCACAAAAGGTGGAGTGCACTCCCATTTCATAGATTTCACGCACCTAAGGAAGTGCACAAGGATTGTCTTGAAGTGCGCATCAGACCGGTCTTTGTAAATAGGATATTTTGGGGCCAAAGAAGTTTTGTATATAAATATTTTGAGGCTAGACTTCATGTGTGGTTTAGTGAGACAAAATGTTGAGTTTTTCATGCACACCAAGGGAGGGTGCACTCCCATTTCATATTTTTGCATGCACCTGAATAAGTGTGTTGTGAGGCTAAAAGGCCAGCAAGCTTGTAACGTCCCCAGTTGTTATACAACATTTTGTCACAACTTCTTATACTGTCTATTCTTTGACACCTTAAAAGCATAATACTTTGGAAGGAGAGTTTGGAAGAAGTCTTTTGGAAACAAGCAACTCTAAAAAAACCCCAAATTAAAGACTTGTTGCGAGTTTCACTCTAGCAAGGTGTGACCACTTTACTTGTCACAATTTTCATCACTACCATGTGCGACAATGTCACTTTTTTATCAGATATAAAGGTGCGACAACATTTCATATATGGGAAAAAGAAGATATTCTCAAAACTTCTAAGAGAGAAGCTTCGATGATGAGTTGTTTACCAATCGGTGTGGATCTCACTTGCCTCTCCTAATTTGGTGAGATCATAACCTCTTCATGGCTTCCTCTCTACTCTATAAAAGAGGAAACTTCCAAAGGAAAAACAGATATTGGTCTGTTTCTGTACTCACTAATTTATCCACAACAAAAATGGCGACCATACTGAGGAACAATCTTCTAGATTTGTTCCCCTAGTGAGCTTCCTATGTCCTGTTTGAGTCTTCCTGAATCATCATTTCACTTTGTTTGATTAGAAAATCCCAAATTCTTCTGGAAAGATTGAGCTTATTTTTATTTTTTCTAAACTTTGGTATCTTGTCACATGTTTATTTGAGGTACAGAATGACATTGTCTCACTTTGTATACTTTTCTTCCCACAACAATGTAACTTGTCACACTGTCAGTCAAAGTTGCCTGCGACAACTTTTTGAAAATTTATTTTCAATGTTCTTTCTTTTCCAGGTATGAGATCTGATGTTATAGAAGTTTTTGGGTTGATTCATTTGTTGATTTATAGACTTCTTGGTAATCTGGAACTTCTTTTCACCATTGGTATTTTTTAACTTGCTTTCTTTAGTCTTCTTGTATTGAAAAGGATATAATCTCTTAGCCAAGTCTTTGAGTGCTTTTCAATTACTATTTTTTAGATAGTGATTGAGTGTTTTCTTCAGTGAATTCTTTGGCTTTGAATTCTCTTGTAGAAATAATTGTTTCAAGACTTTTGAATTGAGTTTGGTTTTAAGTCTTTGGAGTTGTGTCATGATTTTTTCTCTTTGTCTAAGTTCTAGATGTGATTCATTTGCTTCGGTATATCTCTTTTCTTTATTTTTCAATTTCATATATTTATTTGAAAGGGAAAGTTTAAAAGAGAATCATATTTCCTTTTTCATAAAGAAGAATTTTATTGCATTCTGGATCGTTTGAGGAAAATTGGAATTGAATCATTGAAAATTGGAATTTGTGTTTTTGAAAAGATCCTTATTTATAGGAATTTTGGGAAGATAACTTGTATTCTTAAAAGAAGAAACCTCTCTCACACACATACATAGGGTTCATTGAATTTAAATTTTCATCTCATATCCTTTTGCACACTTTTGAGTCAAGGTTTCACATCATGAGTTTCATTTCCATAACCCTGTGTAAACAACAACCTCTAAAACAAAGAATTTAATAAAATTCATCGGACAATTTGTATTTTTTGATAGCAAACCAACACTAGTTTAGGCTAGATCTTTGGAGTAGGATGTGAGGTAAATTTTCCAAAAATTCCAAAACAAACATAGAATCTTGTGGTAGGGAGCGGAAATCCAATTTCATATAGGCATAGCCGAAATCCCCCTCTCACACAAGGGATAAACACACGGTCGTGTGCGAGAGAGTAGCAGAGATGACCCCTCTAAGGCTTTACCAAACGTAGTGGAATGATAGTATATTGGGTATTCTTCTTGAGATTCAATTGTTTTCATTTGGTCTCGAAACTTCATGAATCTTGAATCCATTCGAGATCCTCTAGACCTTATCTGGTCCTCTTGTTCTCAGCCTTCTTGGGGAATTTTGAACCTGATATCCTGCCCATACTTTTGGACCCAATTGTTGATTGTACCCACCTGAAGACTGATTACGAGTTGGTGACCTTAGTTTCCATAATATTTAGGGTCTTTACATAAGTTGACGGTGAAAGGGAGTCTTCATTATACTTGGGTTTGGCGTTGTTCAAACTCACTTGGGCTCCTTGGAGGGTCACCTGTGGCTCGCACTGTAACGGGATTTGAACTAGGGTGTAAGTCCATTTAGCAGGTCGCCAATGTAACTGATCCACCTTCTCCATCCCCGCCCCTTCTCATATTGTTCTTACGATGTTGGATTTCATCACCAACTAGTTTTTACAGTGTGAGAAGATCTTGTTTGTTGGTGTGTTTTCTTTCTAGATTTCTTAGAGAGTGTTTTGTTGTTTGCATTAGATGGCCTAGGAGATAATCAATAATTATTGAAAATTTAAAACGTGGTGGAACCTCCTCATTGTTCTCGTAGAATGTAGGGTTTACCCCCTAAAGAACCAGAAAACACAACATCTAAAGATATTAACGTTGAGACTACACAACCATAAATTGTTACTGAAACTGTAGAAGGATCAGAAGTCGATCAACCTGAAACTACTAGGATTGAAGAACCCAATTTCGACAATACTGAACCTGAACTTGTTGAACCCGAAGTCAACTAGTATTACGAAGTTGAAATACCTCATTCACCAAGTTCAGACTCAACACACTTACATTCTAGTCCTCAACCTTTTTTCCTTCACCTATTTTAGTATATGAACCATTACAGAGTAGTCCTCAACACATTGAATTTCTAGACGATGTCGTAGTTGAAGATTATACTCCCGACGATTTTAAATTTCATTTCAACCCACCTTTATCCAATGGTGAAGATCAAATTGTTTCTCAACTACCCACACCACTTGTATCTCCATGGAAAGATAACGCTTGGTATTGTTCTTTAATCAGAGATAATGAAACCCCATTGTTACGTACACCATCAGCCTTCTTCATCGGTTCAATAATGGATCAATCCACTTCTACAGATCCCATCTTTGAAGGTACTAACATCCCAACTAAATCTTTTACTTCTAGTGGACCTAGTACATCTTATGACTTTGGTGCACCAGCAGTTCCCATTGGGTATCAATCTATCAGTGGTGTTTTTTTTGGTGCTTCGACAATTTCTTCATTGTTTCATTATCCTACTTGGACTACTAGTATGCATGGTATGCATGATATGTCTGGCACAAATCTTTCGAATATAGGATAAATACCACAAACTACTATTTCTCCAGTATCTTCTATTGTTACACATCGAAATTACTCACTTCGATAGTGTCGCAAGTGTCGTCATTACAAGTGTCACAAGTGTCACATTTTGCTCACAAGTGTGGCAAGTGTCAGAAAAATCATACTGCCATAATGCCTATGTCGTATCTATAACGACATTAGAAAGACACTTGAAACACCTCAAACATTTGATTTGGAAGAAGAGGAATGGTCAACTGGGTTTATGAACCTCTTTCCATTTGAAAGAACCACTAAAATTGAGTTTTTAGAGGAGAACACTCCCCTATACCTCTCTCAGGAGCACTGGAGCCCCCCTATAGACTATCTAGGAGCGTTATAACACTTTGTCTGCCATTTTGGAGGAGCGTTGTTGTTGTTAGGAGTGATGGCACCCCCCTATACATTACTAGGGAGCGTTATAACACTCTGACACCCCTTTTGAGAGAGCGCTACCTATTCTAGGCAAAAAATTGGTTTGTTGAGAAGAACGAGGGGAAGATCCTCTCAATATCTAAAGGCATTTGGATTCGAATCCTTGGCCAAGCCATGATCACAGGGAAGATCCATAACTAAAGAAGGAAAATCCTCAACTTACTCCAAATATATCTCAAGTAGTTGGGCCTCTCCAAGCCTATTTAAACAGACCTTCTCATGGTGAAAGGGGGAAGGATGGAAGGAATGAAACCTATGATCTCATAGGAAACACACAATGAAGTAGAGGAAAATAATCAGTGAAGTTATTGTCATTCTGATTGTGGGTCTTTTGAGCAAGGGTTAGACAAGGAGGACTTGATGAAGTTGTTGCGCTCGCATCTACGGTTGTAAGTTTCCTTCGTTGTTGTTCTCATTAATATGATATGCTTGGCTTGTTTCTTTCTAGTTTGTGCTTAATCCCACATGAACTTGTCTCTAATAGATATATCTATTTCAAACTAATATTAGTAGAGTAGGAAGTGGTTGTACTTTTGTTTATCTACAGGGCATATCGAGGAGCGAAAGATTGGAGCTCAACTCGGGCCATGCAGGGACAAACACCGGTAAAAGGTACTTCTTTTCTCCTTCCTCCTCACACATTAGTTTATCTAGATATAAAAGGAAGTCAGTGACCATGATAATCATCTTTTGTCTTAAGAGTTAAGATTCTAGCTCTCAAGAGGATATCTACCTGTCCGTAAGGAGATTTTCCTAAAACATCTACTCAACCAGTTTCTAGTCAACAAGTTGCCTCAACTAGTGGGACTACTTTTCAGTCTTCTCTAGGTCAACCCATACCTACAACTATGGGTCAAATGTTCATAGGGTCCATGGTGTCTGGGGGGAAACCTCTTCTAGTATCTCCATCGCCTATTGGGGGGCAATATTTTCCAAGATCATCATTAGCTCCTGGAATTGGCCAACAACTTTTGGGTTTCAGACAACAATCTCCTGGTTTTGGTCAACAACCTCCTTGATTTTTCCAAGAGCCTCCTATTTTGGTCAACAATCTCCTCCTGTATTTTTCCAACAACCTCCTGGTTTCGGTCACCAACCTCTCCCTGGATTTGCCCAACAAACTTCTCTTCCTAGTTTCGGTCAACAACCTCTCCCTAGATTTGTCCAAGAACCTCTTCCTGGATCTGGTCAACAACCTCCATTCATAGTCTCTTTTACTGGACAACCAATACCTACTATTGGTCAACAACCTCCTCCTGGAGGATCATCCCAAATCAGATTCATGCCACTCTCAGGTGGTCAAATTTCTGGGGGCATTCCTTTCTCTAGAATGACAAGTCAACATAACATCCCTCAAACTAGTGGAGCTAGTGGTACTCAGGTACCTACTATCCAACCTTTCCAAGTATATAATCCTTATTTTATTGGTACTCAAGTTCCTATAGGACATCCACATTTTCAACCTTATTCTGGTCAAATACCAACAACATACATGAATACTCAACAGGTTATCAACCATATCAAGGGGTCGATCCTTATGTTTCTTATCAGAACCTTGCTTACCAACAACCTGACCTTAATGTCCAACTACCATTTTTGGTAACTTTGGACTTACCCCACCTATCTCAGCTTACCAACGATCTGATCTACCATTTTCCTAATTGGCCTCCCATACCTGCTAAGTTACCCAATGAAATCCCTAATTTTGATGGAAAACCTGGAGAAGACCCATCAAATCATGTCATGAATTATCATTTGTGGTGTTCTTCCAACTCTTTAAATGATGATTCTATTCATTTACCTCTTTTTTAGGGCACACTCACTGGTAGTGCCGCTAAATGGTACATAGAATTAAAACGAGGAATTTTCTATACTTTTCACTCTTTGGCTATGGATTTTTTAACCCATTTCCAATTTCCAATTCATTATGAAACTGGCACCAATATTTTAACATCTTTACAAAAATCGACGTCCACCCACATTTCATATCACATACATGAATGGTGACATTGGCATCAATTAATTAAAGTTGGAATCCCATATCAATTATCAGTTGATTGGTTTACTAAATATTTTCTACCTCCTATCGCTCGTGATGTTGCAACGGGGGGCAGCGTAACCGAAGAACAAGATATTTCTCATGCTCAGTACTTAGATCTCATTTATTCACAATCTGATACTTTGTATGATTTAATTCCATACGCTCCTAGACCTTCGACAAACCCAAATTTTGTCTCTACTACAACATCACACGTTGTTGATGGTGTGGTTGTTTCTATCACTTAAGAAACTAAGGGTAAACCTTCAAATAAATCTAAAGTTACCCCTAGTACCACTCAAGTTACGACCACTAATACTTCTCATATTTTTCTAGAAAAAAACTTCTGAAATTAGCGTAGTTCAAACCACGACATCCAGTAAAGACCAATCATCCAGAAGTAAGAAAAAGGGAAAAGCTAAAGCTAAAAAAAATTCCCAACAAAAGGAGAAACCGAAAACACCATTTGTTGATGAGTCACAGAAACAGAAACCCAAGTATCCTTGCTTAATTTGTGAAGAGGGCCATTATACCAAGTATTGTCCAAGTCGAGCGGACATTACCCATTTTCTTAAAGGAAATTCTACTGCACCTATTGTATTAACTAATCATTTTCCCTCTCAACAAACTCAAATTATCAATCAAGGTCAACCCTATGCGTCAAATAACTCTTATGTACTTATGTGTACTACAGATAAGGATAAATAAGTCGCACTTACTACACAATCCAAATATTATTCGTCTACAACCGAGAAGGTTAATGATCAACCTTCCCCGTCTACTCCACCTCCTTTTGGTCCTTTGAAAATTGATAAACCCAGACCTGACACAGTGATTTGACCACCTCCCAAAGGTGTTATTCTAAATTCATCTTTTAATCTACATTCATGAGCTGCTCAAAACTACAATATTGTGGAAGATTTATCTCAAGCACCCTTTGCAATGTTGGCTCTCAAAGTTCTTCAAAGTTTCCCCATGCAATGGAAAGAACGATTGTCAGCTATAGGTGGATTTGACCCTAATGATTCAAATACAATATCCTTTGACTTGGAAACTCATATTCCAAGACTTCCTCATCAACTTGCATTTCAAATACAAGTTCTCGTACGAGATAAGACAATTTTTTGTACTATTATTGATGAAGGAGCCTCGAGTTGTGTGATGTCTCTTAACTATTGGAAATCTATTGGCTCTCCATCCATAAACCAATCATATAATACATTAAAATATTTTGATGGTAGATGATTTAATCCACATGGAGTTATTAATTCATTACCAATCATACTGGAAGGTAAAACATTCATTGTTGAAGTTGAAATAGTTGATTCTATACCATGTTTGTCGCAGTTTCTACTTGGTTATATTTACTATGTTTTCCCCATGAAGTAAAAATAGTTACAGTTGACCAACTTGCCTACTTTAATTCCGATTCACAAGTTGGTAGTGTACCTTTTGTAGAGAACATCTCGTCCTCCTCCTATGAGAATGTTGGTGTGGGTATTTTAAAAGATTCAGCGTTATTAGGAACTTTTCCACTCCCGCTGCCAAAAATTTCTCCTTATGTCACCCAAATCAATATGATTTCAACTGGTATTGGTAAATCCCTTGGTTCATATGATCCATGGGTAATTCCTACTTCAAATGACTACGATAATTGTGGCGACCAAATGCCACTTATCCTAGTTGAATTGGTTTATGAAGCCATCCAATCTGCCTCTATATATCCTTCTAATGCATTATATCGAATGAGTCCAATATTAGATGAGTATTCTCACTCCATCTGGCTTACCTCTCTAATTTTCCCTGATCCTTTCAATGATATTTTTCCCAATGATGAAGGTATCATGGAAGTTATGTCCTTAAAGGAAACTCCATGGGATTATGGACATCATCGTTCCACCTTTTTCCTTAGACCTGAGATTGAGACTCATTCTATAGTATATCATGATCCTCCCATTCCTATCCTCCCTTACGATGTTTTATCTGAAGGGAATTTGGGAGTCATTTATGCTACTGTTCCTATTGATATTTCAATCAAACTTGGAATCGTGGAAAACATTCATATTGGTGCTTCTTGTTCTCCTAAAGAAATTGGTGTTTATAGAGCACTTTTCAAAGAATTCCATGACATTTTTGCTTGGGCCTATGAATAAATGTCTATGATCGACCCAAGTATTGTAGTTCATAAGATTAGGACATATCTTGGATCCAATCTTGTCCGGCAAAAGCTTCATCCAGTTCACCCTAGAAAAGTCGTTGCTATCAAAATGGAAGTTGAAAAAATTCTTAAAGCAGGTTTCATCTATCCAGTACCTCGTACCGATTGGGTTTCAAATATTGTCCTGGTCAACAAGAAACAAGGTACAATTAGTGTATGTGTTGATTACCGTGATATCAATAGGGCTTTCCCTAAAGATAATTACCTGACTCCTTTCGTTGAACAGATTGTTGATGATTGTGCGGGCAGTGAAATATTCTCATTTATGGATGGTTTCTCTAGTTATAATCATATTAACATACTTCCTTCGGATCAACATAAAATTGCTTTCATTTGTCCTGGGGGTACCTTTGCTTATAATAAACTCCCTTTTGGACTTAAAAATGTTGGCACTACTTTTCAAATAGCTATGTCTTACGCTTTTCATGATATTACGCATATTATTCAACCATATCTTGACGATTTACTTGCACATTCTATGTGACATTAAGATCACTTATCCCATCTTCGTGCGATTTTCCTCAGATGTTGGTTCTACAATATTCACTTAAATCCACATAAATGTGTTTTTTGTGTGGAATCGGGACGTCTCCTTATTTTTATTGTTTCCAAGCAAGGGATCTGTGTTGATCCTTTGAAGATTGAGGTTATTGTTTATCTGCATCCTCCTTCAACATTACGTCAACTCCAAATTTTTCAAGGGAAGGAAAAAAAATTTCATCAATCCATTCCTCATTATGTAGAAATAACTAAAGGCTTCATTCGACTACTTAAGAAAGGGGTTCCTTTTATATGGGACGATGTTGCTCAAAAATCCTTTGAGGATATAAAACATGTGTTAACCCATACATCTTTATTACACCCCCCTGATTATAGTCATGACTAATTTATATACCTTGTTTCTTCTGACAATACCATTGCTATGGTACTAGTTCAAGAGGATGATTCACATGATGAACATGTGATTTACTATCTGAGTAAAACCCTTGCTCCAACCGAAGTCAAATATTCACATGTGGAAAAATCGGCTTTGGTTGTTGTTCAAGTAGTTCAACGTTTTCGTCATTATATTCTCCCTCACAAAACTATTGTTCTTTCTTATTGTAACCCCATGCAACATATCTTGACCCGTCAGATGCTTGGGGGGGAATATTCCAAATGGATTGTCATCCTATAGGAATTTGATTTATAATTTGAAAGAGCCAAATCTAAGAAATCCTTAGTTTTTGTGGAGTTAATTTATGACCTTCCCTCTCCCAAAAAAGAGAGTTTGACAGAAGAGACCATTCCCGATGACTCACTTTTTTTCTGATCAACTCTTCTGATCCGTGGTATGTGGACATTATCATCTATCTCCAAACTCAAACCTTTCAGCCAGATTTGTCTAGTACATACCATCATTGTATTCGATACCAAGCTCGCCAATATATCATTAATGTTGATACACTTTATCATCGCAGTATCGATTCTATATTTCGACGATGTCTAACACACAAAGAAGTCAAAAGAGAACTTAACGATTGCCATGTTGGTGCATGCGGTGGTCATATGTCTGGATATGCCACTGCACAAAATATCTCGAGGGAAGGTTACTTTTTTTCATCCTTATTTAAATATTGTATTCGTGCAGTCCAAAAATGTCATGCATGCCAAATTTATAATCACAAATCCCATGCATCCTGCTCCTCTTCACCCTATAATTTCCACTGGTCCATTTGCCAAATGGGGCATTGATTTCATGACATGTAACCCTCCCTCAGTCAGGGGAAATGGATACATCATTTTTGTCGTGGATTATTTCACTAAATGGGTCGAGGCAATGCCTACATTCAATAATATCGGGATAACTACAAAAAAATTTGTTTTTAACCACGTTATCACTCGATTCAGTGTGCCCCAATCTATTTTCACTAATCATGGCAATCATTTTCGCAATAATATGATGGTAGAATTAATCACCAAGTTGGGTTTACGACATGAAAACTCAACTCCTTATTACCTACAGGCCAATGGTCAAGTCAAAGCTACCAACAAAAATTTGACCATTATGCTTCGTAGGATGATAGGGATTCACAAAACAAATTGGCATACTTTGTTGTTTTTAGTGTTATGGGCATATCGCACTTCAGTTAAAACAACCACAGGTTTCACTCCATTTCATCTTGTTTATGGTTTAGAAGTTGTGTTACCTATCGAGTGTGAAATGCTATCTTTGACACTGGTTGTTTAATTACTTCCTAACATAATGACTGAGGAAGAACATCTTTTGCATTTGACTCGACTAGATGAAACTCGTCGTGATGCCTCTTTGGCTACCGAAACTCATAAGAAACATGTCAAAGCTCAGTATGACAAGACTATTAAACCTCGTGTTTTTTACGAAGGGGACTTGGTCCTTTTATACGATCAAGATCAGGATATACTAGGAGCAGGTAAATTCGAACCTTTATGGCATGGCCCTTACATTGTCAAACGTGTCTTAGAAAAAGGGGATTATGAGTTAGTCGATTATGATGGTGTTCCTTTGGGTGAACCTCGGAATGGGATTTACCTTAAAGTACTATGCTTAGAGTCATTATGCATTTATGTTTTGTATATATTGTACCATTATTTGGTGTGATCTTCTTTTCTAAAATTTTACGTGATTTTTGTTTTCTTCTTATCATGCTTTGTGTTTGGTTTGCAGATGTAAATGTTCTCTCTACCTCATGTGGGATTTGTTGATGGTTCTAGTCGTAGTACTCATAACCTCGCGTCTATTGCGTGGGATATCTATATCCCCATTAACGAGTTGATATGTTTACATGGAATATGTCTTAGTCGTGCAACTAATAATATTTCAGAATATAGTGCAATAATTGAACTATTATCCAAAGCCATTTCACTTGGCATTCTTCATTTGGTTGTCAGATTGGATTCTCAACTCATGGTACAAAAATTGGCTAACATTTATTCTATTAGAAACCCCACGCTCTTAAGGATATTTTTACAAGTACATCTCTTGGAAAGGAATTTTGATTATTTAGAATATCAACACATTCTGAGATATTTAAACACTCTTACAGATGCTCTAGCAAATTATGTGTTAGATAGACATTTGTGTCATTTATAAAAATACATACACATTGTACACACCATAAGAACAGAAATAGAAATCATTTTTGTATTAAGGTTTTTCAAAAGATTACAAAAAGTATCAAAGCTTGTAGCTTTCGAAATCATAAATGTCGATGGTCAACATGACCATTAATAGATCCTAATGGTGATGATTGCAGTAACACACTACCGCCTAGGCCACGCGTCGAAGAAGACGGGCTATCCATCCTGAAACTCTGGTGGTGTGGCTCTGGATCCCATGTGGCAGGTCATCAATCTGTATATCTGAGATTTCCATAGTCAACCTCTCGAGGTTGTGCTCAATATCTTCGATCTCATCATAAAAATATCGGTCTCATACCACCATGACATCGACATCACCCCGTCGTTGGATAGGTGAATCCCCATACCATGTCGGCTGACCAATATTGACAATTTGAAAGCTAATTAGCAACCATACAAATAAAAATATACATAACATTAAAAGAAAATATTTTTTTCTTTATGTTTTACCTGCATCACCCCATTGGTGCCCCTCCGGGAGAACAATATATGGGTCTCCCTGGAAGTTTAACCATGTATATGAATTATATTCAATCATGATGATCTAGGTGTTCAAACATTTAAAGAAGGTATGATCGTAAGATACAATTGGTCCACCACCATGGCGGGCTATCATCTCTACCCACCTCTTCATACGTGGATCTTGTGGATTGGGATCCTCTTCCCATTCTTTTCTCTAAAGATGCATGGTAGGAACTCTCTCCAAGAAAAATGACACCATAATGGATCCATGTTATAACTCAAGGGGGGTATACATATTCCTAAATGTATATGATATGACCCCAAGGGGGCGAATATATGGGCCTAAATGTAAATGTAATGTGTAAATGCATATGTAATAGGGTTGTCCTAGTGATAAAGGGGCCTCATGTGTAAGTGTCAATAGCCATATATAAGATATCGTGTATTCATTATTGACAGGTGAATTGTGAAGTATGAAAGGTATTTGGTTATTTGGAGGGGGTTCCCCTATTCATTAAGGAGTTATTGTGTAAATTATCTATCTTGGAGTTGTGCTTCTATTATTTTTTTATATTTTGATCATTTTGGATCATAACATTTGGTATCAAAGCTCAAGGTCTTGGGGTTTCGCTACTACATCTGAGACACCTTGGAATTTTCACTATAAATTTTTTTTTAAAGCGTTTCAGAAGGAACCCCTTGGAGGATATTTATTATACGGAGCAAGGTAAGTGGGGTTAAAATTTCATCTACTAATGCCTTATAAGTCTGTAGATATATCCTGTGTAACATAGGGTTCTAGAATCATCTTGAATTTAGTCATCGCAAAATTTTCTCTATAACATTGTTTATGTAACATTTCAGGCCCTAAAATCTGGAGTATATTCATATAAATTATAATATATATTTTATAAAAATTTCAGCTTCTGGGTCATCCTAATTTTGTAGATACACCCTGTGTAAGATAGGGTAGCTGACTAGTCCTATTGACTAGTCTCAAATAGGTGTTCCGGGTAAAACAACCATAACCTCTTCATAGAGAATCCAAATTGGGTGAGACCAATTGCATTGAACATTGAACAGGCCATAGTATTTATGGTACAATTTTCAGAATTTATATCAATTATTGTGCATGGGGTACGTTGTACAAGTTCTCTCTATCGGAAAGGACAAAAGTCAGTAAGGTGTGGGGAAGTTATCATAACTTCCACTTGGCACATCCAATTTTGGTCAGACTTGTGGAATTGTAGAGAATAAATTACATAGTACTATAGGTCTCAATTTAAGACTAAGAAGGACCTAAATTTCATAGATACATCATAAGTAAGGTCAGCCAGGAGGACAGACTACAAATCAGGGTTTCAAAGGTATGTCCATTTAAAACTATCATAACTTTTGATTGGAATGTCTGATTGAGATGATTCAAAATACATTGAAAGATAACACATACAAGAGAATATTGGAACAAGTATTACCAATATTTGAGATATTTATCCTTAAAATATTGAGGTTGTTATTTGAGGGTTGGGATTAGACCTCAATTAAGAATCAATGGAAATACCTAAATTTACAGGAGATGAAGATAAATATGAAATAAATCCTATGGAATGGCTGAGGTTGGTAAGAGAATATAATATGAATCCTATGAAGGAAAGAGATTATTTTTTGATGAAGCTTGGAAGTGTTGGATGAGTGTTGATCAAAACACTAGATGGCACTGCACATGGCAAGAATTTGGAAAACTCTTCTCAGATAAATGGATTAGGGATACAAAAATGGAGGAAATGTATAGAGTTCAAGATGAATTAAAAGAATCAAAGGAAGAGATTAAGAAGAAGGGTGAGGAGATATATAAGATAATATCCCTTAATGAAACACTCATTAAGGAGGTTAAGAACCTAAATCAAGAAAATACTATCAAAGGCAAGTGGGGAAAAGATGAATCAAGAAAAGATTTGAAAAATAAAGATGAAGAGATATGTAGATTACGAAGCCATAATAAAAAATTATTGGATGAGGTTAAGAGATTGAAAGAAGAAAAGAATAATTGTCAAAATAAAGAAGAAAGAAGAATCTTGGATGAATAATCTACCAAAATACTGCAAGAGGAAATTTGCAAGAAGGTTGAGGAATCCTTAAATATGGATGAGGTAAAGTCATAAATGYAGGCCAGAATTGAAAAAGGATGTTAGAATTTGTTAGATGGGATCACATTGCAGCTTCAAAAGGAGAAAGAATACAAGATTCAAGAAGGTCAATAAAAGATAMTTGAAGAAGTTGAACCCCATCTAGAGTATTTACATGCCAAATATGGTGGTATTATCTCGAAGGATAGAGTAATCAAGGACCAAGAAAAGATGATCGAGGATTCCATTGTCGCTAAAAAGAATATAGATGAAATTCATGTGCAGAGTGAAGGAAGACCATCAAATGTGAAACTGTATCGACACCCTCATTACCAAGAAACATTTCAAGGAAGACAAGAAGGACGATATCAACATTATGAAGGAAGAAGATGGAATACTTGTCAATTTTCATGGAACAAGGGATCACCAAATTAATCTTCAACAAGCTATTATTAGAGACCAACAACGACTACAAATTGGAGAAGCTTCAACAAAAATACATGGAATCAAAGGAAAGAAAAATATTCAACAACTAGACACCAAGGATTAAGACCAAAAATAATTGATTTTGGCCCTATAGATCATCAACAATGGAATGAAGAAAGCAGGAACATAAAAAAATCATATTACTTGGTTTCATCACATGTGAAGCCTTTAAATGCAAAGCTTTGAGGACAAATATTTTTGGAGGGTACTATGTTATGACCCAAAGGGGGCATATATATGGCTAAATTAATATGATATGACCCCAAGGGGGGGCATATATGGGCCTAAATGTACATGTAATGTGTAAATACATATGTAATAGGGTTGGCCTAGTGATAAAGGGGCCTCATGTGCAAGTGTGAATATTTATATATAAGAGATCATGTATTCATTATTGGCAGGTGAATTGTGAATTATGGAAGGTATTTGGTTATTTGTATGGGGTTCCCCTATTCTTTAAGGAGTTATTGTGTAACTTATCTATCTTGGAGTTGTGCTCCATGTTGGCATTCTATACATGGTTTTTACTTCTGTTATTTTTTTATATTTTGAGCATTTTGGATCATAACAATTCATATCCAAAAAATTTCAACCGACCAATTTTACACTTGGTCAGTTGATCCCTCATGTTTTCCAGCAATCCCTCACACCAGTTAAACATGGTAGGGGCCATACATTCAATTTTTTACTTCATTTGAGCATTGGTATCCAAATGGAACACTTGAATCCCAACCACCTGTACAATGGTAAATAATAGTGTCCTTAAAGGGAGATCTCTCACATCACAAATTGGAATCTTTCCACTGACTTTACTAGCCCCTGGAAAACAATGGTCTGTCATGAGAGTCTCATTTTTCACACCCCCTCCTCGAAATCTGGATAGAGAAACCCTTTGTCCTCGCCTGGATAATCTGGTCAAGAAGTATATATCTTTTGTCTCAAGAGAAATGTTGTGGACCCCGACCTTAAAAACTTGATCGTTGGGATCCCACATCTTCACTAGATGTTCTAGAAAAGGAACATGATCCCTCATACTACTGAACTTAAAAAACTTTAGCAATCCATAGTTTCTAAGGGCATCCATTGTATTTGGATCATTAAGAGAAATTTGGTCTTCAATCTCATGCTCTCTTTCCCTCCATTCCAACATTGTGTTCAGCTAAATGCCTAGAAACTGAATAAAATTCTCTAAAAAAGACAAATTTTGAAAGGAGAGGAAGAGAGGACCAACCTGGAATAGACACAACTGGATTTAGTTTCCTGGATCTTCCGGAATCAACACTTTAAAATTCAGCACAAATGGACTATTTCTCCAATTCAAAGTGGTAAAATGGTATAAGTGAATGAGTTTTGCCCCTTTTTGACCTAAGAGAATATTCTTTGGCATATTATTTTCATATGATTAACCAATTTTGTATAGTTCCAAGTGATACTAATTATTTTGTTTGATTTTTTGTAGCTAGGTACATTCATACAAAACATGGAACTAAGGTGATGTTTTATTTTTATCCTTTTTTGAAATTAAAAAAAAAAAACTTAAAAAATTCTAAAGGGACTTTTTTAAGATCTTTTCGAAACCCTATTAAAAAACAATTGTCAAGTGAACTTGCTTCCTTTCACACTCATTAAAACGTTTGAAAGGGCATCTTTCAAATGGTACTTTACCCCTTTTTCAGCCTAATAGCCTAATTACAAAAAAAGTATGCTCTAGGAGTACATTTGTATTCACTAGAAGAGTTCTCCCCTAGATTATTTTATACTTTTTCAAACTTGGGAGACCAAACTTTACGAAAAAATGAATTTTTGGAGTTTTCTTTAAGTGTTTTTCAAACTCTCTAAACATGAAAAAACACAGAGTTTACTTCCTCTGGACTTGTAAAATCTACAATGGAATACCCATATGGGACCGAACCACTCCTTCCTAGGGTTTGTTAAACATACTCTGAGCGACTTGTCTGAAGGACGAGATTATACATGAGCATTTTTTATCCTCCTCAAGCTCATTATAAAATAAAGAGGTACTCGTCAAGCATGGTGGGGGGGAATTAGGAAGGGAATTTGCATTTTAAATCTGTATTCATGGAAACAGTCACTCTCAAACATAACATCTTCTATCGTTTTGTGTCGAAGTTAGGAAATATGCTTGTCTCATGTCGATCATGCTCTTTGGGAATCTATATCTTACCTTGTGATCTTCATCAAGTCAGTGCTGCCAAAACCTTTGTTATATCAATGTTCGAGAGAAATTCAACCTAAGCATTATATTGCATCATCCCCTTTT
>SNQJ01S0074350.1:5821-20220 GCA_010110895.2 Picea sitchensis
AGTTGTAAGCGCCAGTTAGAAGAGTTAGTTCTCAGTTCATAGTCAGTTGTCTAGTTGTCTTATGGTTTGCATGTAGCCGACTCGAGAGAGTCTTTTCCTATATAAGGATGTAATCCGTCTTCGTTTAATAATCAAGAAGTGAGTGTAGCCTCACCGTGTTTGTTTTGTGTGGTATATTTTATCTAAAACTTCCTTATATACTAGATTTTAATCATTGGATCTCTTTTAAATTTTTATTGTAAATATTTAACAATCTAAGCACTGATCCTAGAGAACATTAATTCACGTCTTGTTATTATTTTCTTGTAAGTGATATAATCTTCAAACCAAGTCAATAAATAAATTGCAGAACATAATCTCTGAGAACATTAATTCACGTCTTGTTATTATTTTCTTGTAATTGATATAATCTTCAAACCAAGTGAATAAATAAATTGCAGAACATAATCTCTCATTCTCTAACAATATCGAGCCTATGTCCTTACTTGTCCTTTTTTGTGTGTAGCTATTTGCATGGCAGACACAACATCGTACTGGCTTCTTTCTCATCTCCCTATAAGCTCTCTCTCGGCTCTATCCTAAGCTCATGGCAACCATTTGAATGGAACTAATCCTTTGAAATTTCAAAAACTTGGTATGCTAACTTATCCATAAGTAATCATAGGACATATTCTTTGCAATTAACCTATAACACAACGAACTATTGAATTGCATTAATCATATCCAATGTGGCTAACTGATAATGTTCTTGCTTTTATAGAAAGTTGTCCTCCAACAATATCAAGAGAAGAATCCAATATAGTTGGGGCATATTATAAATCTAATTAAGTTGAGTTATAGTTATTATAATGTCTTGGTTAAAGCGTCTAAGGTTTCCTTTTAAAATTATATCTAAAACATAATTGCTAGAGGGCTAGTCTTTACATGATTGGTCTGTGATGTGAATTGTTAGTGATACTTTTAACAATAATATTTCTACACTTATTTCAAGTTTAATGGGGATATGGAACATCTTTTAAAATTGTAAGTCTTGTCTGTAGAAAAGTTTATGGATAATTAAGCTGCAAGTCAAGTTTTATGGTTGAAAGTTATATTTATTATTAATCCCATTATCTCTATTGGATTATGAAATTTTTAATGGGTGAGAGTTTTACTGGATTAATATGTCAAGTTGGAAATGGAAGTGAAACAATGCAAACATTTAGTAAATGTGTGACAACCACATATAATGGAGTAATTATAGTTTTTTTTAGGGAAATTTTAGTCTTTAGATAATACAAATGGAAAAAAAAAATGAATGATTGATTTTGATTTCTATGAATTCAATCATGCATGGACAACTTGAAGATCTATATTTATATTTTCACAATGTAGTATCAACATCTCAATAATTTACTATATTTATATTCACAATACTTTTTCACTTTTAAAAAAAAAGCGATAATTGTTAAATCTAGTTATTTAGTTTATCCCTTAATTATAATCCCTAAACCTTTTTATTTGTTTACCCTTTTTTCTTTAATTATAATAATAAATGATCATTTATTAACAACGCTTGTAGGCCTATATGCACACATAAATTGATATCTCTAATGAATTTTACTAGTTGTATTAATTTATTGTAATGGTTATTATGGAGGATCAAGTCAACGAGGTGTAGACAATGGAGGTTGGATTTCATAAGAACTATTGTGTGGTTTAATAATTTAAACCATATTAAATATATTTCTATTTAGTTTTTCTATTCAACTTACAAAATTTCACTGTACTCTATTAATGAACATTTCTCTTTAGCTTCTCATTTCTCTTTAGTTTCCATGTTTCAATGTTTGTTGCTAGAGTATTCTCTTTACACAATTTGGTAAGAGCTTTGAGTTATATTTTCTAATAATTTATAGGCCTTTGAACTTGTTTGTAGCTTAATTTTGAAATCATCTCAAAATTTGGGTGTAGAAGTACTAGATTTCAAATTATGTGTGGGATGTTTCTTGAAAATTGGTGTTCTATATTATATTGTAATTTATAGAAGTCCATCAATCATTATTTATTTTTGGAATCAATCAATCATATTAAATTGCAAGATATCACTATTTTATAAGTGCCTTCATTAACATCATTATTATATTAAGATGCATGACTTCCTTAACTACTTTATAATTATGACATATAATAAAAAAAAAATGGAAATTGTGTGCTACTAACAACAAGCCATCTTGGACCTATGTTAAGACCCTGAGATGAATTATAACATCTTGAGATGAATCATAACATCTTTGGGAATTGTATGTTATTAACTACCATTCCTCACTCTCATAATGTAAGAAGAGATTTCATGATCCATATAGTTATGATTTACCTTAACATGTTAGAGTGATACTAGCATATGAACAAATTTGTGACAAATGTAGTTCGGATTGAGTGATTTAAAAGGTTTCAATCATTTTCACCACTAAAATGAACAGATTACATAATAACACAAAAAAATGGAATTGTATAGTCTACATAGTTATACATGATTAGTATAACATATTAAAAAGCTTCAATATCTCTCACCTCTAAAATAAACTAATTACATAATAATACAAATAACGAATTTAATAGTCTAAATAGCTATTGTTTAGCCTAAGATGTTAGAGTGGTACTTGAAGAGATCCTCTAACATGTTAGAGTGGCACTAGCATGGTGGCACTTGTACTATAAATTGGAACTTCACTGAATTTCTTTATGAATTTGTGTTTGACTTGGATGAATAATAATGATTATATAGAATGAGAAAAATGAAAGACTTAACATATTAGGGTGGCACTAGCATGGTGGCACTTGTACTATAAATTGGAACTTCACTGAATTTCTTTATGAATTTGTTTTTGACTTGGATGAATAATAATGATTATATAGAATGAGAAAAATGAAAGACTTTAGTGGAGTAAGAACAAGGTTTATAAGCTAATTGCTATTTTTAAATAATTTAAGTGTTTAAAATAAATTTAAAGATTTATAATATATATTATGATTTAACAAGAAAAAACAAATTGATGAATTTTCAAATTTGAGTTTTTTTTATTTCACATAATATTTAATTTAATTTGAAGAAAGGACTAGTTGTTTTGCACCTAATTCCTTTGTTTATTAAAATTTAAAACCAAAAAGTACGTTCATAAAAACGGAAAAGGTCATAATGATTTGTGGTTCTTTGTGAAGATTCTATGGTCAATATATTATATAATTTGAAAATTAAATTTTTTTTTCTTATATATAAATTTCAGAATAACATTGTTATATGTGTGTTAATTCAACTTTTCATAAAGGTTTTAAATAAAAATAAAAGTTTAAATGCCCAAAAATGTTATTTCGATTTCTATTATAATTTTCAATATGTGTTTATAAAGTTATTGGCACATAGCAATAAGTTATTAAAACATTTTTGAGTTATTAAAACATTTTGAGAGGACTCGTTGTGGCCTAGTTTTGACTAAGTATTAATACAAAGTTGTGTTTAGTAAAAGATAAATTTGCAAAAGACATGAAGTTGTAGAAGCTTGAGTATGTGAAATCATAGAAAGTTGAGTATGAAAAACTCCATGACTGTATGTTGTGGCCTAGTTTTGACTAAGTATTAATACAAAGTTGTGTTTAGTAAAAGATAAATTTGCAAAAGACATGAAGTTGTAGAAGCTTGAGTATGTGAAATCATAGAAAGTTGAGTATGAAAAACTCCATGACTGTATGTTGAGTCTAAGGAGTTAGGTCATAAACACTTTGTGTATTCTATGGATCTTGTTAAAGGTGTACACCCTTTGTATGAGTGGATTACAACTAGAAGATTCTCTAGTATATTGGGCAATATTATGTAACTTCCTCATTTTCCTATATATTTGAGGAGGTTGCTATGTAAATTTAGTTATGTTATTATGTTGAGTTAGTTATGAGAGGATTGTGTTAGGGTGTTAGTTTTGGTCATGGTAGATGTGTAGTTTGTTATTTCTATGAAATGTAATACTTGTTATGTAAATACAATGAAAGGTTATCATGTTCATGTATATGTTTTTTTTTATATATCTCGATGATGTTTACATTGTTGTATTTATTATGATGTTTTAAGTTGTGTTAGCTCGAATAAATGCAATTAAAGATTAACTAATGGATTATGCATCCCCATTAAATCCTTAATACTTTTCACATCATTTGATTAGTGACTATCAAACATGCCTTAGGTGAGACCTTGTTTTTTTGGAAGGTTGATTATGCCAACATACTAGACTACTACAGAGATTTGTTCAACACCTTCTACGGAGTTAGGTCTATCATAGAGCCAACAACATGGTTTTGTTGCTAGTACTTTCACAAATGAAAAGTAGTTGAGATACAGTGGAGGTCGGCGAAGGCCAAGCTTTAATATTTGATAGAAATAAGAATTCATGAATTTGAATGCCAAGAAAGTGCATATTGAGGTGCAGTTGCTGCAAAATTTAATGATACACACTTGTTTTAAGTGTCTACATGAGATTTTATGGGTTGAATTCCCTGTAACATTTCACGAATGGTTGTAAATACTTGTGGAGGAGAATCAACATTGGCTTCCATGTATAAGAGTTGAGCATACTGCTAAGGATGTGATAAATATACAACAATATGACCATGACCCATTGATTTCTAGTTTAAAGGCATTGTAAAAGGTTATGCGTTAGAGTTTGTGGTAGAATTTCATAAGTATTTAACTAAGGTGATATAATTTTTCAAGAAAGGACCACACAAAAGATTGATTGAGGAAATGCCTATGTGGATAAAAATGTCGATGGTGGAGTGGGGTATGTTTCTAAACCCCATTGAGATGGAAGCATAAAACCTACATGGAGGGATAGAACACTAAGAGGATCTGATGGTGGAGTATGTTTCATAAGTTGTTGGAAATTTCGATGATGGTAAAGGCAATGGGTATTGAAAGTTAACCACATAAGAAATATCAAAAGCACACAAAGCTCATAGAAAGTTGGTGATAGGAAGAAATGGAAAAGATATTATTTGGGAAAGAATCTTTGATGAGAAGAGAGTATTCTAAGATGTATTCATAATGTGGAACAATGAAAAGGATGATAGAAGTGCATAAATGAGCTTTAGCTATTTAAAAAAGAGAACATCAAGAAAGTGAAAGTGTGTTGATGCAAAGAATTTAGGAGTTCACAAAGTTGGAAGAAAATTCTAAAGAATTGAGATGGCATATGCATGATGACACAGAGGATGCAGATGCACATACTACATACATATAGATGTTGGTTGAGCTTATTGACCCAAAAGTCACTGCAGAATCCGTGGAAGATGCATTTGAGTATTTTTCATTCTAATATTCTAACCATATGCAGATTTGTGCAGTTCAGGAGGTATAATGAAATTATAGTGTTGTTATTTCATCATATGTCCTACCCCCTATGCATGTTGACCTTTGTTAAATCCAGTGACCATTATTGTGCAAAGTGCTTGTGTGTGCATGTGTGTATGTGTATGTGTGTGCATGTGTGTATATGTGTGTGCATGCATGTGTGTAATTAGTAGTCAGAGTACGCCTATTATAATGGATTTAAATAGTATAAGTGTGATTGTTGGAGGAAATTAAAAGTTTTCCTTAGTATTGTCCAATTCTATGAGTGTAGTTGTAGGAGACACTATGATAGTACAATAGTCATTACCACTAGAATTTTTGTTGGTTCGAAATTACCAAATAGGGATGACAACATGACCAAATGAATATTTTATGAATTTTCTTTGTAGCTTCCTCTATGTCATGGAAAAGGTGATAAAGACGCATAGAAACATTTGTTCCTCTGTGAAAAACTCTAGAATGCATAGAGGACAACAAAGATCATCCATTTGGTGGATTTTCAAACTACTCTATAGGGAAGAGAACTATAGTGGTACATGAAATACAAGTAGAATGCTACCACTCAACGTGGGTGAGTTTGGTTCAGTTGTAGGCTGATTTTGTGAAATAATTTCAAAAGATGAAGTTGGAGCAACAAGTATCATGGAGTTAAAGGAAATTAGGTGAAAGGTTGGGGAAAGAAATTGGGATTATAGCCAGTAGTTCTAAGATTTGATAAACTACATAAGTTAGACAATGTAGGAGGTGAAACATAAGGAGTGGCTCATTTTTGGACCATTACCTCATGCGTGGATGTTATTGTTGCAACAATGATTGAATACATAACAATAAGACATAGAGTTTGAAATGCACCTAGAGTCCATCAATGAATTTTCCAAAGAAACCAATTGAGGGTTAGATCTAGGATTAGCCTAATTTCAGTATCAGTTAAGAGCTTTATCTAAGTAAATCCAAGAATTGGAAAAAGGAAAGTAGAAATACAAGGAGGTGGTGTGGTGCATTCTATGTAAGATAGAAGGCCATATATGGAATTATTACCCCATATTTCATAGACATATCAATACTATGGCTAGCCTATTTGTTAGAAAGGCAGATGTTGGGATTTTTGAAATATGCCAAATTATTGGTCATGGTCTCCACCATTACCTACTACTACATAAACATAGTAGCATTATATCAATTTTTCATTGAAAATTTTGTAGGATCAACACTCATTGTATAGAGAATTGTTATGCATTATTCACATTCATCGAGTGGCTTGAGAAGAATTATGCAAATAAATTATTCTCAATAGAACTAATAAAAATAGATTCTTATCTATAGAACTATTGCAAACTAGAATTAATATAATAGAACTCCATGGAATTATGTGAATCATTCTCCACTACAATGTTACAATATTATTGAAGTGGAGTATATCACAAGAAATTGTTTGTGGCATTTTCAACCTCATTGTGGGAACTACAAGAAGACCGGGCATAATAATAATAAATATCATCCATAGTTGATTAATAAATGGGAGGCATGAGATAGAAGGGAATGTAGTGATAACATGGTGAATTCTGAGCCTAGAACCCTTAATGGTGATCCAATAAGTAATGGATACATAGGTATTCATATTGTCACCTATAGTGGGGATAATATTGTCGAAGATGTGTGATCTAAATATCAGATACCTATTCAGCATGCCCTAAAGAAAGAATCTACTATTGATTTTTTCTAACAAAATGGCTATCTACATAATCTAATAGAGGCAATGTGGGAAATTGTTCCCACGTGGGACATAATTGTTGCAAAGGGGTAAGACAACCTATCTATAATTTGATTGTTGAGTAGATGCCCAAACCTGCTACTGTCATCAGTGGAAGTTGAAGTCCAAGGATGGATAAAAAAATTCATACATATAGTATATGATGAGTTGTCTACAACTAATATATGATGGGTACTACTGTATTTTCTTAGATCACTTGCAAATACACCTGATAGACCCCTACACCATGCCCAACAAAAGAGGTTAAGAAACGAATTTATTTTGAAGGAATTGTTTGGAGGATATGAGGTGTGGAAAGTCATTCTTTCTATAGGATTAGACATGGATATATTGCTAAATAAATCATGGGAGTTCATGAGATGATCGAGTTTAGTATACTCATTGATCTAGCTATGATTCATGAATTAGTCATGTGTTTTCCTAATTGATTTGAAAATACCAAATGAGTTATGATACCAATTGGATTTGAAATATCAACAAAAATGTTGATACCAATTCATCCCAAAAACACTTAGATGTCAGTTAGTTCATAAATACACATAAACATCCGACCAGATTCGAGAAATTGAAGATCAACTTGAATATTTTCAAAACATCATGTGAAAACACTTTTTATCCATAAACTTCATTAACTAATAAATATAACTAGCGGAAATAATAAGTGCCAAAATAGAGAGAGATAGATCACTCTATTAATGCCCAATTGCCAAATTACAATAAAAGGGCTTACAATTCCAAATTTGAAGTCACTCTTCAATTTTGTTACTCAATCCTAGAAATAGAGATCATTATTGAATTCCTCACAAAATTCCGAGAAAACTGAGTATAAACTCGACTATGTTCTGAATTGATGCTTAAAGACCTATTTTCACACGCATAACGAGACTATGGGTCTCATGCATGACAAATTGGAGTAATAATTTTCATACATAGTATTTTTACATAAAATATACATCACCATCATATTTCTCTCGAAATTCTGAGAAAAGCGAGTATAAACACCCTATACTTCCCTCAAAGAACTATATGGCATGCAAAACAAGACAAACCTAAAAGAGGGACACCTCTTGCATGCAAAACGAGGTAAAATTATGAACTTGGCATGAAATTATATGCAAACCCTCTCTTTGGAATTCATTTCCATGTCCTCGGCATTGATTTTTGTGCCCATTAAATAGTCCTAGGTTGGCCAAATCGACCCCTTTATTCTCGAGCACATTCATTATAGTTTAAAATAATTATTCTTTGTTTGTTATAACAAACACCACTTGTGGTGATTTGGTAGAATACTATGGTTAAGTTGTTGGCAGGCATTAGGGAGGAGGTCAAGGGTTCAAACCCTGTGGCCTCCCCTTTTGGCATATTGTTACACAAATATAACTTTAAATAATTAGTTATGAACTTGTTATAACAAGTTCTAAACATGGAAAAGTGGTTAGCGGATTTTGGTTAAGACTAAGGAATATTCTCTGGATTCCACGGGAGGTCGAGGGTTCTATTCCATTCGACCCCCAACAAATTTTATTCTCACTTAGCCATTATTGGCCAATCAGAGAGTGTTATGTGGCACTCTCTGATTGGTCCACATGTTTCCTGCATCAACACCTTGCCACATCACCTACCTCTTGTACATGTATATATCTGTCACTTGGCTTCCAACTATACCTACCACCTGGATTCAACATCACTGTACAAATTCCACGTCATCTGTATGGATGACATGTGGCACTTTTTTATTGGTCCACATGGGGGCCTGAAAATGCCAAAAATGAGTGACATGTGGTAGCCTCTCATGTTTCCATGTCATCTTGTTGACATCATCATGATGTCATCTTGTTGACATCATCATGATGTCATCTATCATTTGTACAAACCTGTATAGATGTGCCATGTGTCACCCTTCCAGTGGTGCCATGTGGAACCCCCTTTGACTTTTGATATGTTTGACCAAAACTTTGATCGGACACAACTTCTTCATACTAACTCTATTTGAGGCAATTTTTGCGTCATTGGAAAGCTATCTCCGAGCTCTATGTAATGAGTCAATTTTAATAGCATTTGAGAAAATAAAGTTTTGAGCATTTTGGATCCTCTTGGACCTCTTTGAGCATTTTGGATCTTCTTGGATCACACCTCTCAACTGGAAAAAAAAATTGGACCTCCAAAAATTTGGATTATTCATAAATTAAGTGAGAATGCTTTCGCCTCAATTGTCCAATGTCATCCATCCATATTTCTTGGATAACGAACACTTAACTCATCACAACCATAATGAAGATTGAAACAACACTTCTGACCAATTTAACCATGATAGGAAATGCAGGACGCTTCCACTCTAATCCTAGCAGAAGAAAAGAAGAATTTAATCACAAAAGAAAATGACACAAGCAATCACACAGTACATCGATATTTTACCATGGAAACCCTTAACCGGTAAAACCATCATTCTTTTGAGCATTCTTCTCTCTTGTTGTATTATTCAATAAAAATAAAAGGTTGCATGTATAACCTTGGTCCACACCTAAGACACAATTGACATCATACCCTCTTGCACATGCAAGAACATCCTTGTAGCCAATTCAGCTTACATATGCATGACCAACAACCTACACTTATACATGCATTAACCTGAAAAAGTGCATTCTATGATCACCTTACAACAACAAAATTTACAGCCTTACAACATGCCTCTTTATAGGCTTTACAACAGGAAAAACCCTAAATATTGGCGACCAAAAACAATTACAGATCCATGCATATCATTGGCTACAAATCCCACAAATCCTCCAATTTTGTTACAGTCGACTTCAAGTCGGGTTTACCATTCAATCTTCATTCAATCTCTATTTGGTCGTCTCATGCCCACACTTTAACCTCTTGTTGGTTAACTTGTTGTCGATATCTTTGACTTCGAATTTGCCCGATCGACTTCCTTGACCTTCGACTACCCCGAATTCAACTTGTTGTCGATGTTGTCGATCTACCTCAACTTCGACCATCATTCGATTCACCTCGACTAGAATTTCACTACAAAGAATATAACAACCCAACATTCTCCCACTTGTTGTCTTCTTTGTTGAAACAGGAGATTCCTGAACTTTTTCTCATAGACCCAGGGAAGCAATGCCCATTACCTCTCTGCACCAAGAGAAATTCACAACACTCACAGACTTGGTCAACAATTTTGTTATGTTTCCCAACGTGTCTACTTCTCCAGTAGTACCTTGTTAATTTCCACCATATTTCTTGTGAAATGGTAGTGTACATCAATGTTCTTGGTCTTTGAATGATAAGAAAAGTTCTTTTCCAAAAATATTACGCTTTGACTCTCGGAACTTACCTTCATAGCTCTCTGCTCAAACCCGATACCTGAACACAACCTGTGAATCCATACCACGTATTTTCTTCCATGAGTGGCCTCCATGTATTCAGATTTTGTTGTCAACAAGGCTATGACCGCATGTTTCTTACTCATTCATCTTATTTCTCCACTGAACATCTTGAAGACATATCTGTTAGTCGACCTTCATTGATCCATATCTCCAGCCCAGTCGGCGTCAAAAAAACCATGTACAACTAATTTACCACTATAACCTCTAGGTTTTCCTTGGTAGCATATAGCATAGTCCTTTGTGCCACACAAATACTTGAATATTCTCTTGAAAATTGTCCAGTGCTCCTTTCCAGGTGTTAACATGTACCTTCTCAACACTCCCACCATGTGGGCAATGTCTGGTCAAGTGCATACCATCGCATGCATTAGAATACCAAAAAAAATTCCATAGGGAACATGTGTCATGTCCTTTATTTCTTCCTGTATCTTTGGACACTGTTCAGCAATAAGCCTTTCTCTCACTGGAATTGGCACCTTTACCGGTTTGCAATATTGCATGTTGAATCGTTTCAGAATTGTTTCAATATACTTTGTTTGATTCAACCAAATATTTATAGCAGCTTGATATCTCTTAATCTCCATTCCCATAATGAAGTTAGTGGCACCAATATCCTTCATGTCGAACTTGGAGGATAATTGCTTCTTCACCTCCTTTATTGCATCCATGTTGTTTCCAATCAACAACATGTCATCGACATACAAAGCTACATATATGAAATTCCCACCTTCTTCCTTGGAATATATGTAGTGATCATATTTTCTTCTCACAAATCCCAAACTAAGGATGTAGATGTCAAACTTCTAGTACCACATCCTTCGTGACTCTTGTTTTCCCTTTACTACAAATCCTTCAGGTTGTTTCATGTAGATTTTTTCTTTCGTGTCCCCATGTAGGAACGTTTTCTTCACATCCATCTATTATATCTCCATATTGAATGTTGCAGTTAGAGACATTAATACTCTAATGGAATTTAGTTTTGCAACAGGGGAAAAAATCTCACCGAAGTTGAATCCCTCGACTTGGAAATATCCTTTCGCTACCAGTCAAGCTTTGAAATTTTTGACTCGTCCTGTGGAATTCATCTTATTCTTGAACACCCACTTGCACTATTTGATGTCAGGTACACATCACCTCCCTTATCCTAGGTCTTCTTTCTCTTAGTCGACTTCTTATCGTCGAATCCAACACTTCATTTTGTTGCCTTCTACTTACAGTCCTTTTTATAATGCCCATCTTTACTGGATTTCCAACATATTTGTGTCGACTGAGCCAGGGGTTTATATTTTCCCTTCAACTTGAACTTTCTACCAGAGAATATGGCTTTATCTATGTCTATCGATTGACCTCTCACTACCAGAGCATCTTTGGTTGATCCTTCCATGTTCTTTCTTCTCATTTCTTCTAACAGCATAGAATCATCCACGTCCTCTAGCTCTAGTGTGGTTGTATTACTCCCAATAGCCACAACTAAGCTATCACGGGAGTCTAGAAAAGAACATAATAAGCTGATACATTTCTCCTTATCAGTGATATTTATATCCACAGACGATAATTGGCTTAACACGGGGTTAAACACATTTAAATTCTCAGTCACCAAACTTCCATCACTCATCCTCATAAGATACAATTTCTTTCTGAGAAACAACTTATTTACTAGATATTTCGACTAGTATAATCTTCCCAACTTGTCCCATAGTTTCTTGGCCGAATATTCACCCGAGACATTCAAAAACATTAAATCTGCAAGACAAAGTCGTATTGTACTTATTTCTTTTCTTTCGAGTTTCTCCCATTCTTCCATCTACATGCATGTTGATTGGGTACCTGGACAGACCGTTGTCCATTGTTCTTGATCCACAAGAAGATCTTCCATTTTAAGCTTCCAAAGCTCAAAATTTTTGCCATTGAATCTTTCTATATCTATTCTAGAACTAATCTCCACTCTTTACCACATTCGTTAAAAAAAATTATGACTCAGGACTCTTATTGTACCTAGGGTATAGTCCTCAAATTCAATATTGACAAATCAATATCTGAAATACCCGCTAAAGCATTACACCGCTATGATATTTCACTTGTCAAGGAATGCATAAGCTCTGATACTACATGACAGGAAATGAAAGACACTTCCACTCTAATCCTAGCAAACGAGAAGAAGAATTTAATCAAGAAATAAAATGACACAAGCAATCACATAGTACACCAAGATTTTACCCTAGAAACCCTTAACCAGGAAAACCAACATTCCTTTGACATTCTACTCTCTTGTTGTCGTATTCAATAAAATTAAAAGGTTACATGTCTAACTTTGGTCCACACCTAAGACACAATCGACATCATACCCTCTTGCATAGGCAAGAACAACCCTGTATCCAATTCGGCTTACATATGCATGACCGACAACCTAAACTTACACATGCATTAACCTGCAAAAGTGCATTCTATGATCACCTTACAACAACAGCCTTTATAGCCTTACAACACACCTATTTATAGGCTTTATAATAGGAAAAACCCTAAATATTGGCACCCAAAAACGGTTACAGATCCATGCATATCATTGGCTACAAATCCCACAAATCCCGAGATTTGGTTACAGTTGACTTCAAGTCAGGTTTACCAGTCATATTTCATTCGGTCTCTAGTCGTTCATCTCACACCCGCACTTCAACCTCTTGTTGGTTGACTTGTCGTCGATATCTTCGACTTCGACTCTACCCGGTCGCCTTCCTTGACCTTCGACTACCTCGACTTCGACTTGTTTTCGACGCTCTCGATGTTGTCGATCTACCTCGACTTTGACCATCATTCGATTCACCTCGACTAGATTTTCACTACAAAGAATACAAAAACCCAACAAACCATTCCATTAAATTCACAAACTCTGTCATTCATTGTTGTAGTAGCCAGCCATATTCCACTGATTAGTAATAGACTGAACAAAAAAACCGAATATATAGATGTGAAATAGAATGAACCATCAATATATTTTCCCTTCTTAACGGGAACAATATCAACCAAAGGAATTTTTTTACTTTCAACTATAGGTTGTAAATATGGATCTTGGATACTAGCATTAACTAGCATTTTCACATGCCCTGTAGTGACAACTGTTAAGAGACAAATATCAAGATAGCATAGAAAAACCTTAGAATAAGTACTCAACGCCTTGAAAAAGATATAATTTCAGATAATAAGCCTCTTCGAGGGGGAAACCTCCTTATACACCACACAAATTTCCAAATACAAGATGATTCCAAATGAAAATGTCTCCTTGGTATATATAGGAGACTAGGAGGTACAATTACAACTAATGGACCCAAGCCGACATAAATAAAATAACAATACTAATGTAATATTCCCCAATTAAGGGGTAACATGCCACTATTTAGGGCTTAACATGCCCCTCCCCTTGAGACAAGTGTCATGCAAAAATTTTGAGTAATTCTGGATGCTTATGTATAAAAGACTCTTCTTCCCAAGTGGAATCTTCAACAGGAAGTTTCCTCTACTTAATGAGATACTATGAAATGGATCTATTCCTCAGCTGGCGAATTCTTGCGTCAGTGATGGATTTAGGCTCCAATATGATTTTTCCTTCCTCGTCAACTTATGGAAATATAGTTTGAACTGGGATCTTGTCACCTATAACCTTCTTTAAGCATGAAACATGGAAAACTGGGTGTACTCATGAGAATGCAAGCAACTCCAATTTGTATGTCATATGACCAATCTTTTGCAACACCTTATAAGGGCCATAGTACTTTGGTGATAATTTATTGTCCTTCTTGGCTTGCTTGAGGGACATCTGTTTGTATGTTTGTAGTCTTAAAAACACCCAATCCCCTACTTCAAA
>SNQJ01S0074350.1:21946-36160 GCA_010110895.2 Picea sitchensis
CTCCATCTGAAGTATCCATGTGATTGGGTCCTTGCCATCAAAATTCATCGTATCGATCTTAGGAAAGTGGTTGGTCTTCAACCCAAGGTTAGAGTTTCTCCATTCTTGATTCATCTTCCTTGTGTCCTCATCATGAATTTCAGGGGATACATTTTCACTTTCACGTGTCCTCTCTATTAGGAAATTTTTCAATCCTTCCATGATCTCCCTTTTTAAACCATCCATCTTAGTATCCATTATTTCCTCCAACTTAGCTTCCATTGAATCCATCATCCCTTGAAGTTCATATTTTGTTATTGTCTTCATTTGTAAATCATTTATGTCCCTACGGATTTCTTCACCTTCATCAAGAGTCCAAGTAAGAATTTCTGGAGGCTTATTTGGTGTAGAAGTTCCCTTTTTTGGTGGAATGTTGGCCAAGTATCACTTTAAACCTTGATTTTGAGGTGGTTCTACTAGACAATCTTTCTTTTGTTGTATCTCCAAAATTTCGACCCTTCTGGCTATGAAAAATTATTTTTTGTAGTTCTCTGATATTTCTTCTCTGCAATTCCATGGGTCTAATCAAAATTGGATGTACCAAGTGGAATTTATGGTAACTTCCCTACAACTTGCTGAGTTTTGGCCTTTCCAGGAGATCTCACTTGTATAGAGTTCCCCACACAAAATAATTGATATACAATTCTGAAAATTGTACCAGAAATACTACAGACTGTCCACTATCCAATGCAACTTGTCTCACTCAATTTGGATACTCGAGGAAGAATTTATGATTGTTTTACCTGGAACACCTTCTTGAGACTAGTCAATAGGAATAGTCAGATACCCTATATTCCACAAGGTGTCTCTACAAATGTAAGATGACCGAAAATATGAAATTTTTATCAAAGATACCTTAATACTTTCTGTGAATATCCTCTAGATTTCAGAGTCTGAAAAGTTATAGAAAAATTTTCATAACGAAAATTACGCGATGGCTAAATTCAGGATGATTCCAGAACCCTATCTTACACAGGTTGTATCTCCGAAAGTATAAAGCCTCGGGAGATGAAATTATAACCCAACGTACCTTGATCTGTATCCTAAATATCCTTCAAGGGGTTCCTTCTGAAACATCATAGAAAAAACATTATAGCGAAAATTCCAAGGTGTCCTAGATGTAGCAGCAAAACCCCAAAACCTTGAGCTCTGATACCAGATGTTAAGAACCAAATATCAATATAGCATAGAAAAACATTAGAATAAGTACTCAACGCCTTGAAAAAGATAGAATTTCAGATAATAATCCTCTTCGAGGGGGAAACCTCCTTATACACCACACAAATTTCCAAATACAAGATGATCCCAAATGAAAATGTCTCCTTGGTATATATAAGAGACTAGGAGGTACAATTATAACTAATGGACCCAAACCAACATAAATAAAATAACATTACTAATGTAATATTCCCCAATTAAAGGGTAATGTACCACTTGTTATCACTGAAATTTCATCTGCAACATTGCACGCAAATGGTTACAGAAATACAGCAATGCCAAACAACTATTAGTTCAACTGCAGCACCAAAATTCATTTCCAAAAGGCAAAAACTATACAATTGGGAAAAAATTGACATGCCCTAACTCACTAAAGGAAGCGTGCACACAGTGAGTGGGCCAAAGAAGCCCGTAGAGCCCACAATGCACCATATGCGCGACTATTTACGAGAAAATCCGCGCACTCCTGTGAACGGGGAATTTATGGTTCTTTCCGGCCCCTCAATCACTTATAGACCAACGCCCAACTTGATTTGACCTTCATATTTGAGATAAATCTAAATGGGGGGTTGGTCAAGGACCAAAGGGTGCCCTAAAGGGCCCCTTGTTCACACTAAGAACCAGTTGAATATTTCCTTGAAGAAATGCTATAAATGGAGGCCATGGGTGCACTAGGAAATTAAGATCTTCATAGTATTTTTATGTTGCCTCAATCCTCCCTTGAGAATGCTCTTTTCTCCTTGGAGCATTCTATCAACATTCCAATAGTTCATTACACTCACCTCTTGAGGGAATAGGCATTGATTTCTTCATCATTTACTTTCTTTTTTACCATTGTAAGAAGAGCTCTCCATTAGGGAACTCAAGAGCCCTCCCAAGGAGGAAGAGGGGACTCATAATTCATCATTTCTCTACGGTGTTTTTCCAACTAATATAGTTATCCATTGGTGGCATAATCTTGGTCATTGGTTTATTGTTTGTGGTTCTAAAAGTTTCTTATGCATTCTAGTTTTATTTCCTTAGTTGTTTTTAGTTTGTTTACTTGTTTATTTCATGTGCTTGGCTTGTTTAACTCATGCACTAACCTTTGTCTTGTCTAGCAGGCCCAACTAGGCATGCAAGTGCCCTTGATTTGCTCACCCAAGTGACAAAATGGACACAACATATTGGCGACCATATTGGGGAAAGGTATCAATTTCCACCCTATTTGGGCTTAGAGAGCACTTCTTTTTTATCCAGTTGTCTTGGAGGTACCAAAACCGTCCCTGTCAAGAGCTATATTTAAAGCTGGAGGAGGATAATTTCACTCAAAATCCCCCCCGACGCGTATCAGAACGTGCACGGGTATTCCATCCCACATGAGTGCACCCAGCGCACTGTGCCCCCAAAAGGCTTCTTTGCTCTGCGCATTTTGCGCCCAAAAGTCTTATGTTCTCTCTGCATTTTGTGCACTGTGTGCCCACTGCACCTCTGTCTAAACTGTAACCCACGCACATTTCCAAAGTTTCAAAATTGTAAGAGTTTTTGTGATGATTTGAAGGCCCCTAGCCTTCAAAATCTTTCTTTCATGGCATTTGTAAATGCACTCCACTTAGACAATTTCCCATATGAAAGGTTAGCTAAACATAGGCACTTAGGGGGTAAAACGAACAATATATTCTCCTATTTTTCTTTGGTTGCCACATGGATGGCTTGTTTGTTTTGTAAAATATAAGTTGAGATCACTTGCTAGAACATATAAAAATACTTGCATTGGGACTAGAAATCAACTTTGATCATTGATTATGCTCTTCTCTCGCACCATAGAGAGATCTTGAGAATCAGAAAGGTGGTTAAGGGGACACATCATCTCCCTTAAACAAAATATTTAGGAGAGGACAAAGCCCCCATAGGGCTCCTCTTAGTTTCTTTTTGAAAACATCTTAAATTTGTAAGAGCCCATATATATCCACATGTTGCAAACTTAGGATAGTTTCTTGAAATTTCTTTCTTAGTTTACATCACTAGGGGAGTTTAAAGATCAAAGTAACGGGCCCATACATGCCCACATGCTTGCAATCTAGGATATTTTTTCAAGCTTTCTTAGTGTAAACCACATTAGGGAGTTTAAAGGATTGGTAAGGACCCATATGTCCACATGCTAGTTCATTAGGGATTTTAAAATTACACAAGGTTGTACCAACGACACTTAATAAGATAGGTAACAAAGATTTGTAAGGACCATAGGAAGTCCACATGTTGCAAATTCACACCTAACTTATCAAAATTAGGCACATTTTATCACTTTCTCACACACAAAGTCACTGCTCACTCACATAATTTCCATCTTGAATTGTGGAGGTTGAAGTAGGTTTTCTCCAAAGGAATTTTGAAACGTCCCACTATTTCTTGAAGAAATTATCCACACCCACTTAATTCAAACGAGATTGGTTCACACCCCCAATCTCTCAGCCCACCACATCTAAAAAAATTCTAAAAAGTCACTAAGTTTTCCTCCACAGGAGGTGCCAAAAGAATTTTTTTAGTCTCGGGGGTAGGCATCCAAATAACCCCCCGTTATCCAGTTCTCACATTTTCAAACATTAGAAGTTGACAAATAGGGAACTTTAAAATCCTCCAAGTCAAGTGTTCCTACACCATAAGGAAGGGAGATACCTGTGAAGGGTAGAAGGCCGAGGTCTGGTTGTTCTGTGTGTCCCCCCTTGAGTCACCCATCTCTTGGAAGGGATCTAGGAAGTGACCCATTTCTGAGACCGAAAATCTAAATGTCTCACTTTGACCGAGGTACCTAGTGATCAAATTTAGGACATCTACCCGGGTGGAAATTGTGGGCTGCAATTGCACCTTGATAGTATTTTGTGTGGCTATTGGGAAATATTGACGAATCTTTCGGGATATGCACCCTCTACCCCTCATTATAACTAAATATTGCATCCTTCACTGGTTCCTCTTCTGGTGGCTTCAAAACCCAATATTGAGTGCTCTTCGAAGGTCGAGCGTTATTTGAGAGGAAGGATGATACATCTTTTAGGACACGAGCATTTTCTTTATTTTTTCCCCCACGCGGACCAAATCCACCTATCCACATGCATTCTTATTTATAGTTGATTTATGTATGATGCTCATTTGATTACATGCAATTGTGAGTTATATTGTGAAGGTCCAAATTATACGAGTCTCTTGTTCAGTTATTGCTCTCATCACCATTTTCACACATTCACTTCTGCTATTCAGACATCATAGGGGACCCACAGAATCCTCGTCATTCCAGACGCTTGCAGAATCTCCCTCCTATTTTAGGAGGAGTTTCTATTCTTTCCGACTCACCGGCTCAACCATCTCACACCCCCGTGAGTGCCACCATTTTGGGATCATCATTGCTTAGTTCCAATTTACTTGGTTCCAATTCTAAAGGCCATCCATCCAGTAGCTATCCTTCATAAGGAGGCGGGGGGAAACTTATTCTCAAGGGAGAAGTACATCCCCACCAAATCCCCCTCAAGGGTACATCCCCACCAAATCCCCCTCAAGGGTCAGGTCCACTACCTTCTCACACCATGGTTGGGACTAATCCTCCACCACCACCCCCCATGCCATATTTTGCATCTCTCAACATTCCCGATTTGAGTAAACTCATGAATGATCCTATTTTACATGACTCCACATGGCCCAATATGCCTACCAAACTACCTCAAATATTCCAAATTTTTAAGGAAAATTGGGGGAAGATCCCGCCAACCATGTCATGACCTTCCACTTATGGTTCTCTTCAAACAGCATCATGGATGACTCCATCCTCTTAAGGTTATTTCAACAAACACTCATTGGTCCATCATCCAAATGGTATGTGGATGAAAAATCAGGGTCCCACGTGACTTTTGAATACTTGGCCAAAGCCTTTTTCCAACTACCAGTTCATCATGACACTGGTTTAGAACTGCTCTCTGAGTGCAAACAAACCTCAGCTATGCATATTTCCGACCACATCCACAAATGGTGTCGGCGACGTATTTTATGTAAAGCAGAAACCACCAAAGAACAACACCTCGATTGGTTTCTAAAATCACTCGTCTCTATACTTGCCAAAGATGTGGAATCCACCTTTCCCCAATCCGAAGAGGAAGCCATCAACAAGGCTCAACAGTTCAACCTCATTTATGCTCAATCAGGTTATTTATACACAGTATTACCTGATGCCCCCAGACTTGTACCATTTGGCCAGGACAAACCTAGCATGTCCCACGCTGCAGATGGGTTGATTGGTACCACGACACACCACAACCTGTACATCCATCCACCACCTATGTATGGTACACCCCAATATCTTTCGACATATGGAGGGTCATCTTATTACCCTCCTCTCCCTTACCAATAGCCATATCTTGTTACTCCCCCTCCACCCATGAGTGGACCCTTGCCGACACCCATGATGCGCCCGACCTCTCAACCAAGTTCAAGTTCCCCTTCTACCTCAGCATATAACCTGGGAACTAGTGAAAGTGCTTCACCTTCCTATGTTCCCTATGGATTGTTGCCAAAAAACAATCTGTATTTCCCATTTCCTAGTCCTCCACATCTGGTTGCTCCTCCACATGGACAACCACATGTCGGCATTAACTTTTTTCATCCCTCTCTCGTTCAACAAATTCATACTTTTGAACAGTTGAATATGGAAAATCCGGCCCATCAGTCGAATAATGCCAAGAAGAAAGGAAAAAACTGAAACAATAATAACCGAGGACCAAGGGGAAATAACCCCAAACAAAACCAACCTATTGGGGGAAACCATAATCAGGGTAACCAGAACCCCCAAGGGGACAATAACAACAAACGCCAAGGGAGGAAAAACAACAACAACCTTCGTACAAACTTCCCTTGCACTCTTTTCAGTGAGCATGGACATTATACCCACCATTTCCCCCAAATTGTTGACTTTAAATGTATGAAAGAATCCATGAACGCACCACATCCTCCAGCGTCGCCTAGCCCTCAATAGGCCCCACAACATTATTTGCAATAACCACCCTCAGTCATGTTGCAAAACCCTATTCCACACTAAGGTGTGATGAATACCCAACATGAGGTACATCATACCCCTCCACAAATGGGAAAATATCAAAACCCAGGGCCCATCCACCCTGGAAATCCAATGGATTGCAATATCCTCCTCATTAGTGAAGAAGAAATTCTTCTGCAAATGTGTGGTCGTCAATACAGTGTGCCCCCTAAATCTACTCCCACCACTTCGGAAGCATCTCCAGATACATATATACAACCCCTGATGATTTCATGCCCTAACACTGAACCCCCCATTTGTATCCCTCGCATTATGTTACAACGGAATGTCAACAACCCTCAGGTTAGGCTAGCACACAATTATAGTCTGGTCGATGACTTGGCGCAATATCTTGCAGCTATGTCTATATTGGAGGTCCTCCAAACCTATCCAATTCAACATAAATCCTTACTTTCCTCCTTGGGGAAAGTCGACCCATTTGATACTAGACTCATCACATTTTATCTAGATAGTAGAGAACCTCGTCTCCCCGCTCTAGTAGCTTTCTAGATAACATTCGAGATTCGAAACATCACGGTTCATTTGTGTATAATTGATTAAGGTGCATCCACATGCATCATGTCCAAAAATGTATGGAAAAAACTTGGCTCCCTGAGCTAATACCATCTGCCATCACTTTACGAGCTTATGGTGGTCGACCATCATCCCCTGAAGGGATCTTTCCAAATGTCCTTGTCAAACTCGGTTTAAAAACCATCATCATTGACATTGAGCTTATCGACGCCCTGCTTGATTACAATATCTTGCTTGGATGTAGCTGCACGCATGCTATGAAGGCAATAGCCTCTTCTGTATTTCGAACGATGATGTTCCCCCATAATGGGAAAATCATCACCATCGACCAAATTACACATTATGAGCCTAACCATTCCGCCAACATCGATAACATCTTGCCTCTTGTCCGCACTAGTTCTGATGCTTATTCACTCATTAACATGGGCCATGAATTTTCAATGATCCATCCTTGTTGGGGACATACCATGGAGAACCACCTCTCATACACCCTTCAGCACAAGTGTGTGTCATATATTCTAATGGAACTGACATCGAAGACACCATCCCTCCCATTGAGGCCTCTCCTCACCTCAACATCCCACCAGTTGAAGAAATTTTACCTCTGGGTTCTCCCAAGAACCCTACTACACCACTTATCCCCGATTTCCCCATCCCCAGGGGAAAATCCCAGTTTGGGAGACAATCCCCCAAGCCATCACTCAAATAACCTTCTTTTACCCCCCACCAGGAGTACAAGCCTTTTAGGTAGCCGCAACGCTTACCCTTCCCAACATGGTACTCACCATCCTTGTATGGTATCTACACCCACCCGCAATGGTTCCTCAACCATCTCTCCCTCCTCAGTCAAAGGGAATCCCGATGCATATTCCAGTACTAACTATGGCCATGCCACCTTCACCCCCAATTTCCATCACCACTGCCACAGCTAGGGGTAGATGGAAGAAGAAAGATCCCACAGTTCCACTTCCTCCTCGAGTTCAACCTCCTTGTGCACTATGTGAAAGAGAGGGACACCCCATCAATAGATGTCCTTCTCTTCCCAAGTTATGCAATCTGATCCAACTTCCTCGAGAAACCACATCGCTTGCAGTTTCACCAAGCACATCTAGTACTACAACAACTTCCCCCACTACAAGAAGTAAAGGGCTACGAACCAAATTCACTTGCGCCATTTGTTCACAATATGGCCACTACACTCATCCTTGCCTAGCTCTACCCTAGTTTCTCCAAATGCTAACGGAATTACGCCAAACTTTTCAGCAAGATCCCTCTCCACCACCACTTTCGGGTAACCACATCACTAACATCATTTATGTCTCTACCTCAATCTCGGGATAGATGAGGTTCCCTTGTGCTCTCTATGACTCACTTTCTCATTTCACATACCAGTGTCCTTGGATCATTGAATACATGCATTGTCAATTAACCCTTATTCAAAATCATTCGACCACCTTACCTCATGTGATGCAAGTTACTCCCCCTATCTCTTCTCCAGATACTGTCCATATCTCCTCCCCCGAACCTGAGTCACTTATCACCCCTCAATGGTTCATGGATTAATTGTTTGAGGATATTCCCCCAAATCCTCCCAATTCTCCATTTCATTTCCCACAAGAAATCTTACCCCCTACCATAGTTTATCCTCCACAGTGTCTGGACATTTGGTTTATGTCAAGCGAGCCATCGCAACATGGTTACGATGTCCCCTCTACATCTTCACCACTTGAGGACAATCACACTGTGACAGTCACCCATGTCACCTCCATGGATCCCCTGTATTCTCGCATTTTTCACTACGACGAAGATATCCTGGAGGAACTCACTACCCTCGATTTCCCATGGAATGTGCTCCATCACCGATCGCTTTTTCTCTCATAGGACGCCTTTGACCTTCCTAGAAAAGCCTTCATATGTGCAATCAAAACCAAGGATTATATTCCGTCAGGTAATATAGATTGGTTCAACAACCCTATCCCTACCCCAGATGCTTTTGAGGAAGGAAACATGGCCAACATTTCCCCCACTATCAAAATCAACATTTCCATCAAACCGAGAACATAGAAAAAATCACCATTGGTGTTGCATGTTCCCTGAAGAACTCATAGGTTACAAATCTCTCTTTCAGGAATACAGAGATATTTTTTCCTGGTCATATACAGAGATGCCCAGCCTTGATCCTTCTATAGTCGAACATCATATCGACACATGGCCAGATATCGCCCCAATCTGTCAAAAGTAGCGCCCACTTCACCCATCCAAAGTTGTGGCTATCAAAGCCGAAATTGACAAGTTACGAGTCGTTGGGTTCATTTACCCCATTGCGTATACCTCATGGGTTTCCAACCCTGTCCCTGTTAACAAAAAGGCACTATTCACATCTACATCAACTTTCGCGATATCAACCATGTTTGTCCCAAAGACAACTTCCCAACCCCTTTCATCGACCAAATTATCGATGATTGTTCCAGCCATGAGGCCTTGTCCTTCATGGATGGGTTCTTCGGCTACAATAAAATCCAAATCCATCTAGTAGATCAGTATAAAACCGCTTTTACTACCGCATGGGGTACGTTTTTTTATCGCGTCATGCCTTTTGGGCTCAAAAATGTAGGTGCTACGTTCCAACGGGCCATGACTTATGTGTTCCATGATATTTCTCGCATCATCGTCGCTTAATTGGATGACCTCACTGCCCGATCCAAGAAATGAACTCAACATTTAGACGACTTACAAGTTGTATTTCAACAATGTCGCCATTACAATATCCTCTTGAACCCCCTCAGGTGTGTATTTTGCATCACCGTCGGATGCCTTCTTGGGTTCATTGTCTCGCAACATGCCATCATAGTGGACCCCCTCAAGGTCCAAGCTATCACTAAAATTCCACCACCTAGGAATTTGCGCCAAATACAGAGCCTACAAGGCAAAGCCAACTTTTTACGATGCTTTATCCTAGATTACACCACTCGCGCGCATGGTTTCCTTCGCTTACTACATCATGATATCCCATTTCGATGGGATGAACATGCCCAAACCACTTTTGATTATTTAAAAGCAACTCTATCCAATGCCCCTTTGATTAGTCCTCCAGACTATGATCGCGATTACATCCTCTACTTATCAGCCTCAGCCGCCTCAGTAGCAGGAGTCCTCGTACAAGTAGGGGATGATGGGCGGGAACATGCCATTTACTACATTAGTAAAAATATTTTAGGACCACCCCTGAAATATAATCATGATGAGAAACTATCCCTCGTAGTTTTCCTCACAGTTCAAAAACTATGTCACTATATCCTGCTTCACACTACCAAAGTTGTAACAGATTCTAACCCCATGCAGTACTTGCTCAGTCGACAGTAGATTAATGGAAAATTTTCCCGATGGATCGTCATCCTTTAGGAATACAACCTAGATTTATCAAATCCCAAAAGAAAGAAAGCAATCGTTCTCGCCAAACTCATTATGGCATTTCCCTCAAACACTAAAGGTTCACCTATCAATACAGATTTCCCCGACGAACACCTCTTCTTCATCCCCTCGGATGACCCCTGGTATGGAGACCTCCTCGTCTACCTTCAGACATAGAATTTTGGGTCTCATCTCTCTCGAGATGATCATCATCACATTCTCCATCAAGCCCCTCAGTACCTCCTCATCGGCAAAATCTTGTACCGACATGGGGTCGACACCATACTTCGTCGATGTATGACCATCGACGAAGCAGACAGAGTCTTGAACGTTTTTCATAGTGGTGCTTGCGGTGGCCACCTCTCAGGTATGTCCACTGCCCAAAAAATCATTCGAGTAGGATACTCCTGGCCTACACTGTTTCATGACTACATCCACGTTGTCAAGTGATGTGACAAATTCCATCTCTATGCAAACAAAGCACGAGTGCCACTCGCTCTTCTACATCCAGTCATCACCGTCGTCCCCTTCTAAAAATGGGGCATAGACTTCATTACTTGAAATCCTCCATCTAGTAATGGACACAAGTACATCATCATGGCAGTCAATTACTTTACCAAATGGGCCGAAGCCATGCCTACCTTCAACAATATCGCTGACACAGCAGTGTGTTCATTCTTCAACCACGTAATTACCCATTTTTGAATTTCACTACAATTAGTCTATGATCCATTTCTCGAGCCTATGTTTCCCGATCTATCTTCAACCACGGGATCATGGTCCCACCATCTACACAGTCACATTCCTTGGGTCACCATCTAAACTTGGCCATGGGGGAGCATTTTTCTCACGTCACGTCCAGGTACGCATGCTCATATTCAAAATTATCAAATAATTTGTTATATGTTATTTATCTTCATATATTGTTCGCGTCGGGTATTTGGTTTTCATGTGTGCAGGTACTTGGTCATCACAAGCAGCACAGCCCCTTCAGGTATATGTTCGACACAGGCATGTAATCATTCCCTCTGAATATCAATTACATCTCCCAATCATACCCTATGAAATTCACCCTTAGGTTCCTTCCATCCAGATCTGCAGTACTATCACCTCTGTTGCGTTTTGGTACTGTCACCCAGTAGCACTCTCCCCCACATGAGTTTTCCCATTCATAGTCCCCCTTGGTACTTTGACACTCATGTTGTTTTTACCCCCTAGGGATGGGATTCTCAATAGTCTTATGCATTTCTGAGAATAAGCCACATACTCCTTCTCATCATTTTGTTATCTTTCCCAATGGACTCCTAGTTTATCTCATCTCGATTCTATTTGACTGCCCCTCCGCAGTATTATTAACCCTCCATTTCATTCACAGTCAGTTTTCCCATCTGCAGATTGTCCTCCATTCATTTACCTCATACAGAAACCCACCCATGGGGCCCCCACCCTCCACCAGTGCTCTTTGCAACGTGTTCCCTCATAGGCCAAGCGATATTGCACTGGGGCACCTATTTTTGTATCTGTACACTCATCCCAAATTATTCTTTATTTATTTGGTAAACTGTAAAAAGCCTTTGTTTCCATCATTTACTTATATTTTTGTCGTCACCCTTGATGACCTTATTTTCCTGGAAACACAACCCATGTCGCCCTTGGTTGGAGAATCCACTCTCCTTTTCTCATTATGACATCGTTCATAAACCCCAAGTATCCCAAAATACATGTACCCCTTATCTCTGAGTTTTTCCACTTTGTCATGCCTCTGCCACAATTTAACCCCATGTCTAGTCATCCCCCTGACACTAGATACAATTTTATGGTTGTTTCCAATCATCCTTAAAACACACCCCCAACCAAGGGTATTCTTGAGTCTCACCACTTCTTGACTTTCTTCATGTTCCCTATCGGTTCCTGATCTTATCTCGTGGATTTCATGAATCCCTTTGCTTCTCGGCATCGTGTCTCCCTTTTTGTCGACATCAACACAGTTTTGATAAGGGCGACAGTATCTTGACTCTCATTACCTTTACAATGAGGAGCCTCGGATGGCACAGAGAGAACCATCATTGATCTCTAATTTCATTGACCCCCATAACATTTGACTTCAAAAAGATCTCATGTTACGGTGGGTCTTACTATCTGACAGTTGCAATTGTTTTTATACCAGTCAAATACCTCTGAATTTGTTAGGCCATAAATGCCTACGAGTCATTGACACTTCTTGCAGGCATCCTTGCCTATTTTCAGAGTATGTTCACCATTCTGAATTTTCATCTGTTGTTATCAAATCTCCCCGGAGGGCATTGCAGTTATCTACATTAGCATACAACTTCAGTTATTTTCTTACATTTTGAGTTACATGACAGGAGCATGGGGCATGCTTGCCTCATTTGTATACATATTTTTTTTTCTCCCTAGAGAAAGTTTTGGGTCCCACAGTTTCCCCTCTCCCTCCGATGGATCGCTCTTGCAGTTCCTCTCAGCACTCTTCATTACAATGGCACTCTTAGTAGAAGAAAAATTGTTTCATTTTGGCTATACGTATTCTCTTAACCTCACACATCAAGGGGGCATATGTTATCACTGAAATTTCATCCGCAACATTGCACGCAAATGGTTACAAAAATACAGAAATGCCAAACAACTATTAGTTCACCTGCAGCACCAAAATTCATTTCAAAAAGGCAAAAACTATACAATTGGGAAAACATTTACATGTGCTAACTCACTAAAGGAAGCGTGTGCATAGTGTACGAGCCAAAGAAGCCCGTAGAGCACACAATGTGTGATTGTGAACGAGAAAATTCATGCACTCCTGTGAACGGTGCATTTATGGTTCTTGTTGGCCCCTCAACCACTTATGGACCAACTCCCAACTTGATTTGACCTTCATATCTAAGCTAAATCTGAATGGGGGATTGGTCAATGATGCAGGAGCATCTACGACTCCCACGAGCGAGCCAGCGCATGGAGGGAAAGAATACAGGTGGATAGCACCAGTGCATACCTTTTTGAATCACGAGGAAGATTGTTGCATTGTTGTTTTGGATGAACGCATCCATATGAAGCGCACTCGTATGATATTAAAGATAAGAAGGCATTTATTTAGTTTCAATACTGTTAGGTAGGAGTTAATGGTAGATTAGACAGTTTTGACTCTTGAGAGGGAAAACAGAATATAGACACCCTCCTTTGTATTATTGAAGAGTTCTGGATTATGCTAAATTCAGCGTTAGCGTAGAGAGCAAGAGAGAACAGAGCAGAGAATCCGTGAAGAAACCCCATGTACAGATTGAATTAATAGAAGAAGCTCTTGATTCAATTCCATGGTCGTGTTTGAGTTCTTTGTGCTGTTGATGTTGTTTTGTTGCATACTTGCTTCTTTATATGCTTATCTTTTATATGTTGCTTATGTGATTGCATACCAGGTTCGAAACCTGAGAGAATGAAGTAAATGAGTTTCAATCGTTTCTCTGCTTAGCCAGGAGATTCCTGCATAGAGTGCAGTTGAATTCCTCCGCATAGAGTGTGTGGAGGAGGTTAAGCAGTCGAACTTTTGTTCTCGTTTTGTCCAGAGTGTTTGGGTTGTTTGAACCGTGCAGGTGAGTACAAGTCGAACTGGGGTCTCAGTAGCAAGACTGAGAAAAAAGGAAGCCCGGGGTTGTCACGATTGTGGACACACCGGACCTGGGAGACTGAAGCGCAGTTGGAAGCGGTTAAAAGTCGAGCACCGGAAGTGCGTGAAAGTTCTCTGAAGGATTCAGAGGAACCCAGCTCAAGGAGGGATATCACCTTTGGTTCAGTTGCACAGGACGAAGGTGGTGAAGCGGAGAACTCTTCAAGAGGAAGAGAATAGACGACTTGAACTTCTTGAAGGTAGGAGTCTTCAGGAACGGCAGAACCGGAGGTCATCTTGCATCAGCATAACGGGGTTGGCGAGTGCAAGAGTTGCATGC
>SNQJ01S0074350.1:48817-88134 GCA_010110895.2 Picea sitchensis
ATCTCCGAGACCAAGCTTGGGACAAGATAGGTCCCTCTCTATCTGCACATGAAACTGATGAATCCTCCTGCAACTGAGTAGTAGATATGGAACCAGGAATGGGGTGGGAGAGCATTGCATCTCCGAGACCAAGCTTGGGACAAGATAGGTGGAATCTTCACCACTGAATCGTCCTCTAGGGTTTGTTATGTCAAAACCTCAAAACCCCCAATATTAAATAGCTCACTAGCCAGAATAGAAATCAAAATAAGATCATCCATGAATGAATGAGAAGAGGCTCTTGCCTTCCTTTTATACTTTGCCTACCTTGTCCCTCCAAAGTGACTTTCATTTTATTATTTAATTAATTTAATTAAATCACCTTAATTAATTAATTAACCTTTTACCTTGAAAAAGTCTATCTCCTTGTGGCTTCTAGCCACTGAAAGTCACTTCTAGCCATCCCATCCTATAGTAAGCCCTCCTGATTCCAGTGAGCTATTACACTGAGGTTCCTCCAAATAATGTTCCCAAAATGTCTTCAGTGATTTTATTAACTTATAGCTCAAAATAATCAAAAATCATGGAAATCGTTGAAATGGAATGAAACCAAAGCCAACTTGTGCGGAATGGCTCATGATGATGGAATATGATGATAAAATCTAACTGGACCCAATAATGCCTCTCAAATACCTCTGTATCTGCTATAATATCCATCTGGCTACTTTGGTCATCATATTCCTGTTCAGATGATGTCTCAAAGTGGGGACATTACTGTCCTCGCTGCTAGAAAATTGCTTGTCCCAAGCTTCAAATAAACTCAACTAAAATGCCAGGATCCTATGTCCACATGTGGGATACATATTAGAACCCATCAAAAGATGAGTCAATAGTGCACTCCACCCCTTGGATTCCATATCAGGAAGTGAACTGCACATTTGCAGAAGTATAGTCCTTGAAAGCTATCAACCTTGTGAACCTATTGCACATGACACATGGACTCATATTGAAATGAGTCCATCCTCCAAATTCTTACTGAAGATCAACATGGCCTCCATCAACTGTACATGCTGATGTCTGACCAAGGTGATGCAAGATATCTGTGAGGCACCTGCAAGCGATGCACTCCTCAATACTCGAAATCAATGGAAAGTTAGAATAATCTCTTTCCTCTGCAATGGTCCACTCTCCTCTGTCAGTCAATGAACTGTTCAATCCTGTAATCCCTGGGTCGCATGCTAACCTCGGTCGAAGATCCTCATGTTGACAATGCACTACTCTGACCATGACTGTCCTCTGCATATCCTAACTCCTCCTCTCCTGGGTCCTCCTGTTAAAATACCTGCACTATTTGGACCTGTTGCTCAGAAACTGTATCAATGAAGATACCTCTGTAGTGGATGTACCTGTCCAAACATCTACATGCTCTATCATGATGATCAAGTGGAATAAAATATCTCAATTTATAAGACAAGTACCTCGAGACCCACCTAAACCAAATCAAGGTGGGAGGTGTGGACTCTGTTGCAACCTGGATCATCATGTAGTCATATATCCTGCTAGCCAAATGAACACTCACATCCCATGGTAATTTCTCCCAGTTTATCACTCTGGGGCCTGCTGGTTGTTCCCTTGTGGCTGGACTTATCACCTGGTCAATCCCACTGTACTATATGTCATCACTGGCTCCAGGATGCTCACCATCACACACTAAGTCTCCACTGTCTGCCTACACGGTCCACCTCTCACCAAGCAGGCTCCAAAAGTACTCCTATCATAGTCTCTACTACTTCCACTTCCATGCTCCTCAGCAATTTCTGTCCTCTCCTCATGCTAATGTCTATGATAAAAGTGTTTTATTAGGCTAATAGGAAGCATCTCAGGACTGATCAGAGGACTGAGGTGTCACATGCTTTGGCTGGATCCCAACATCTCTCACCAAACTCGTCTATTGGTATCCGTGGAATATGCTCTCCTCGTGGTTATCACTGAACCTTAAAATCCATCAGACAGTCCGAGTAACCCCTCCGACTGCTGGTCACCAACCTCCATCTCTCATCTACTACGCAACTGCTGAAATGGTGAAGGTGATCTCCTCTGGCAACTATAGGTCAGTTGAAGAGGGGTGACATTCTATACTCCCTCGAGTGTCTCTCCCTCTAGCGTTGCAGCACTATACCCTCAAGGATCACAATTATATATCTCGCAGAGATTCTCTCTGTGGAGCTATCACTCATCACAGAGGCCTGCATACCATGCCATTCTCAAAACTCTTGACATGTATCACGATCCTGGCATGCATGGCTGTATCAATCTCTATATTGATATCAACCACTCCCAAGACAAAATTGGAAGTGTCCCCCATCGACTGTTGCTCCTCTTCTAGATCATCAATATCCTCTGTTAATGTGACTGACCGATACATATGAGTGTCCACTAAAACAGATGAAGTGGACCTCTGACAAACCTCCTCAAGAGAATCAACTGATCTAGACTCTGATTCTAGAAGGGTTGTCTATGTGCCTTCCAAGAATCCTGGAAAGTTTCTCCAACTTCTGAGTGATTTGGTCCATATCCAACTCCTGCTTCCTCAGAGTCTCATGATATGTATCGCTAATCCTCAATAGGTAGTCCTGGACAGTCAATAACTGCTGGTGATCAGTCCTCATCATAAATACCCTTTCCTTGAGAGTATCAAAATCCTCCATGGCAATCTCCCTCGACCAACTACGATGTGCCACTGATGCCCTCCAAGAGTAATCTTCCATCACTACATGGCTAATACCAAGATAAGTCTAGTAGTTGCTCCGACCAGGTTATCCTCACTAACTCTCAACTATGCTTAACAGTGGTGTGACTCCCCGATTTGGTCATACTATGGTGCCACTGCACTTCTACTACTAGTGCCAACTCTATAATCCCCTAAAACACCCTCTGCATAAGATGACGCGCTGAACTCCATTCAATTGCCTACTATGTCATTGGCATCTTTGATGCCATCGCACTTATCACTAGGTGCTATCTCCTCTCAATCACACCGTATCATGTATGAGAAGTTGTATCCCCCTGTGCACTCAACTCCGCCAAGCCATTTATCTCATACTGATCCCATATATGTACAAACACATATGGTCCTGGAATACTTGCTAAAGAGTGCATCCTCATCCATGAAATCTGATCCCTCGAAGTGGGTAACATCCACTGTCACTGGGTAGTCAGCTTTCTAACCAAGGGATTCTCCAATAATCAGACTCCATCTCCTCTCAGCTGACCAGAGTGTGTAAGGTTAACTGCCTGTAGTCCTGTAATTCTTCCGATTCTGTTTTACATGCCCATTGTGTGCATCCCTCACACTAGGCCTATCCATCATACCTGAGCATGCCACTGATCTCCCTATGTGACATGGCTATCATGGTGTCTGAACAGGTGACAGATATGTCACATCTCCCTTAGGAAGCTCATCATCCCTAGGTGCTAACACGTGTGACTCTCACTCTAGTTTCACTACTCAAGGAGACGAAGTTCATCAAGATGGTATGTATGAAGGCTCCATCGGTGACACTCTGGCTATCATCCCGCTCCATCTAGTGACTCTATCCACTACACAAGGGTCATCATCCTCCCTCAAGCTGCAAGTATCACTTGCCCCGTGGCAAGAGTCATCAATATCCTCTGAGGTAGAGTAAATATCACTAGTCTCTGTGCAAGAGTCACCGGTCATCCAACTGCCCAATCAACATCTGTCATTCCATCCACACACACCCCATCATCACCGTCATGGTAGTGTGCCTCAATAATGTGCTTCTAATCCTTGCCCCTACACTTATGATCTAGTTCCAAAGGCACCTTGCAACCGTAGGCAGTTGTGTGCCCTAATGGGTGTGGGGTTTTCTATGGGCGTGGGGTTACCCCAAAGGTTGCTCTGATTTCCTCCCTCTTCTGAGCCAACGTGCACATTCTTCTTGTTCCACCTAGGATTTTATAGGATAGGAACCATTGGAACAAGAAGTGATCCCTTTGGAAATTATTGAGGGTTTTACATTCCCCACACCTTCAACTCTGCAATCTCCATTTCCTTCCAAAATCCATTTATCCCATGAAAGACCCCTCGTGTTTGCAGGATTTAAGCTCTGACACCAAAATAGTGATGATCCATTATGCAAGGATCATCAACGTTTTGGTGTCTTTAAAACTTTTCTAAGGAGGTATTTCACAAACACTTTGTTGATCTACCTTTTACATGTGTTTATACGTGTGTATGCAGAAAATAACGTAAGAGATAACCATGGAACATACTCAACCATATGCAATAAGATAGACAAGCCAAAACATCTCAAATCTTCTTTATTCATAAGCAAAATAGAAGAACTACAATGGAGATGCCCATCTAGAATGCTCAACAGATGGCCATGATAGACAATAGATAACAAGCATGAGCTGCTACAAAATGCTTCCTCTAATACAAAATAAGCCTCCAAAGGTCAGATAAGAGATGAAGACCAATAAAAAGTGTCAAACCCCTCACCGAAGATACACTCACTGGATAACCTGATAAATATAAAGATGTCCAATCACCTCCAAAAAGATGCCAAACAAGTGATCTGTGATGGTAAGAACAACCCAGTGCCCGAATCTCCAAGATCCATCTCAACCTCTCAGATCTGAAATCCCTTGCTGAATGGTGCACCCCACTAGATCATCAAGTTCGATAATTCGCCCACGAAGGAGGCCTCCAAATGATCCGAAATCCTCTCCAAGAATATAGATCAAGGGATGGTAAGAACAACCCAAAAGCCCGGACTCCAAGATCCCTCTCAATCTTCAGATCTGAATTTCCACCGAATGGTACCCCACTGGATGATTGAAACTCCAGCTGGTTCAGCCCTCATGAAGGAGGCTTCCAAATGCTCCTAAACTCTGTAAATATAGATCGACAATTTAAGTCACTTGCAGTGCCCTGAAGTCATATCTCGGGTGTAACCCTCTCCAAACCCGACTAGATCCTGATCTCAAAACGCCTCCTTCTTTTCAATTCGCCCCACTGATCAAGGAATAATCTGAGCCATAAGACTATCTCAAAAAGCATTAGATATGATGTCCAAGGCCCCGCAATGAAAACTCCAAGTGATATAATCCTCAACGGCCCCGCCAATATCCTGGCCAAACGACCCTCCAAAGATGGTGCGTCCCTCTTGCCGGAATCCCTCAACTAGTGCACCATCTCTCTATCTCAACAAGACATGAACCTGATGTAGAATCCTCCTCCAAGAACCAGTAGATCCGAACTAGAATGGTGTGGGAGAGTATTTCATCTCCAGGACCAATCTTGGGACAAGATAGGGTGGAATCTTTCACCACTGAACCGCCCTCTAGGGTTTGTTATGTCAAAAACCCTCAAAACCCCCAATATTGGGCCCACTAGCTAGAAGCTATAGAAATCAAAATAAGATCATCCATGAATGAATAAGAAGAGACCCTTGCCTTCCTTTTTATACTTTTAATTACCTTGTCCCTCCAAAGTGACTTTCATTTTATTAATATTTAATTAATTAATTAAATCACTTTAATTAATTAATTAACCTTTTTACCTTTGAAAAGCTCCTTATCTCTCCTTGTGGCTTCCCTAGCCACTGAAAGTCACTTATAGCCATCCCATCCTATAGTTCTGCTCCTCCCGATTCCAATGAGCTATTACACTGAGAGGTTCCTCCAAATAATGTTCCCAAAATGCCCTCTTTAGTGATTTTAATTAACTTATAGCTCAAAATAGTCAAAATCATGGAAATCGTTGGAATGGAATGAAACCAAAGCCAACCTGTGCGGAATGGCTCATGATGATGGAATATGATGATAAATGCCAACTGGACCCCACAATGCCTCTCAAATACCCCTGTATTCGCTATAACATCCATCTGGCTACTCTGGTCATCATAAGTCTTTGCCCTGTGATGATGTCCCAAACTGGGGACATTACACATGTCACGTATTTAAAAACTTGAGTCAATAAATCTAGGTGGCCTAGAAAACATTTAAATGGTTAGACCTTGTTAGAATAAAATAATTAATTAAAAATAGTAAATTAGTAATTTAAAAGCCTAACAAGAGTCTAATCCTAACTCTGAGTCTCAATTAAATAAAGGACTAAATGAATTATGACATAAGTTAAAATATTTGAGATATAATCAAACTCTAGAAAATGGGGAAGTAAAATTTAAAATTTTGGATAAAATGCAAATCTGTGCATGAAATTAATAAAAGGGCTTTTAAAAAAAATGATAATAATAATAATAACTTGAGAGAATTTGAGTGCACATAGAATAGTATCTTGATTCAAACTACCACTAAGTCTCACTAAACGAAGACTCCTTATCCAACTCTAACTAAGATCTAGTTAGAAGACACTCATTAAATGAGAAATTGGGGAACAAAGGGACAACTAAGAGAAAAAATAGGAACACGTTGGGGAATGTGAGGGATTTTGGATTTTTAAATAAAATAAAAATGGCAATTACTTGTGCAACTTGGGGAGAGTGTGACAAGTGTGTGGGTGAATAATCATAATTAATTTAATCTAAAAAGTTAATTATTTGTGCATGAGGACATGTGGCATTAGGGATTTTCCTGTAAAACAAATGGTGTAGAAGGGAAAAGGACACACTTCTTCATAGTATTGTTATGTTTCCAACATTTGGATTGATTGTGTTTTACTTGTGAGAGTTGGGATACCAAGCTTGAGGAAAGAGTGGAATATCTTCCTTGCGAGGCAAGCTTGGAGCTACTGTAATTTGGTTTTTGTGCTTGGCCCCTTTGTGGCTTGGGGGGGTAAGGGGGAAGAAGAGTACCCCTAACATTGGTTTGGAGGTACTGGTGAAGTTGTGAAGTTAGAAAGCAACAAGGAAGGAAAGCGAGGCGCAATATTCGAGTCAAGATAAATAATCTACAGATGGTTATGGTACTTGATTGTTCAATAATATTACTATAAAAATTATTTTTATCGTATGTTTGTGTTCCTATGAAGTGATGAATAGATAATTTAATTCTATATTGTTATATGTGTATAATATTTCTATTATGTACGATTATATTAAAATTTTATGATGTATTTTCTTAAAAGCTTCATAAATTATTATTGCATAAGATGATTAAACATGAAGTAAACAAAGATCCAGATATTTCTTATAAATACATGAATCATTTATCTATCATTGTATTGCTATTGTACTTATGAATCGACATGTTATGTTATGATCTCTGCTCGGGGGTTATTCCTAGTAAACAAATGACTAAATTGATATATTGTTAGATATGTGCAATCTGAGTACCTTAAGCAAGAATTTTATGATTGCAGTTTTACTGAGTTTTTCGTTACAAAAATGATTAGAGACTACCTTGACCCTTGCTAACAGGTTGAGAGGTGAAAGGATAAGTCGTTGATTTAGATCCTTGTTATTATAACATTTTCTCAAACCCAAGTTCGAACTCCATGGAAATCAAACTTTTTAGTCTTTCCAGTCAACTCTGTAATGCTAGAACTATCTCTCTAGGAGCATCCTTCCATACTTGGAAAGTGTTAGGTTCACAGTGCTCCGTTAAGGTTAAACAACTTGGAGCTTAGTATAAAAATTTTAATAGATTTCACATTTAAAAATAAATAAAACTTTATTCACTTGCATCCGACCATTCCGAGTATTGGTTGAATTTTTTTTTACCGAATCGAAGTTATTCGCACCTTTGTAACCATATGGGAACCCAATTTTTTAACGGAATAAGAACCCGGGATACAATCCTTATTATCTTATTGAATAAGTTAAATTACTCGCCAATACATAATGAATCTATAAATTATAATTATTATCATTCATTGAATTCCTTGATCTTGATAGCGTGTACGGCATAATGTTTTTTCTATTTGAATTTATAGGTTTTAAATTACACATGAGACGATAGATTAGACAAACATTTCTTACCATCTATTTCAATGACTTTAATAACTACAATGATGTTTAACATTGTGATTTTATTGTTGTTTAAAATATTTTCATGCTAGATTGGTTGGGATATTTACGACGATGATATAAAGATCCATCATTGTGGGAAGTGCTAGTTGAACCTAGTTTCTTTAGAAGTTACATATTTGTCTCGATGTGGAACTATAATCTAATAATAAATATTGTAGAATCATGATAACGATTGAATAATGGTTGACAATAATACATGCTCCAATTGTAATCTCACTTCAATTCTAAATTGAAACTTCGTAAGAAGCATTTAATAATCATACTAACCTTGTGCATTACAATGAAAAGAACCATGATTGATTGATTATTGATGTAACCATCGTAATACCTTCATGTAAGGTTGGAGTTAAAATGCTCAAGTGAAAGTTCAATAATTAAACTTATCTCAATCTTAAAATTGATCATAGTTGTCGTATGTACATTTCCATAACGGGTATAGTTCAAAGTTCTTCATGTAAATTTGAGCAACATTATATTATTGTAATAGATTTCCACGTTGAATTAAGTTATGTAATATATTTAGGTAGGTGGGTCACATGTTATCATCTCAAGGATGTGTTTTTGTGTTTTACAATTTACATTAAAATACTCTTAGTAATAATTTAGTGTCTAATAACTACTTGAAGTAAAACGGATGACAATAGTTATACATGTTAGGCTTATTTAATTATCGTATGAAAATTTTATTTAATCTCATTTTGAAATGAAGTCGATGAAAATTTTAGCGAGGATAATGGAATAGTTCAAATACCTATTGATGTTCTCTCGTTGTGATTCTTCTGTGTCTACTTACATACTTATATCTTAAGGGAATGGATGTTTCAGTTAAGGTGATAAATGATTGGTTATTGGTGATGTTGTGATGATTAGGTATGGTCTATTGTTATCATTGTATCCTGATTAATTCCTTTGTTCGTTATGTTTAGTATATATATTATGTTCAAAAAAAAAACCACTACTTGTTGTTAGTCACTCACTTTATCTTGAATAAGGAACGGTTGTTACATATGGTATCAGAGTGGGTTCAACCCTAGGACATTGGACCGTTACGCCTTCCACTGTGTTAAAATTAAATGATTAAAGATGAATCACTAATTAATTTTGAAAATTTTCCATGCAGGAAATCATGGTTAGAGGACGCAGGGGAAGTAGGTATTGTGGTGCGGGAGGGAGAGGTATGCCTCCTCCGGTGGTATCCACACCCGAGGGATCCAACCCTCAGGGAGATGAGAAAACTATTGAACAGGAGCAGGTTGTTGTAGGATATGTGGTATGTATGATGAGATCCTGATCCGGATTTATTTTTGGCACGAAATGAGAGCATAGATATAATAAAGAAATGCACAGAGATGTCACAGATATCCAATAATATAATAGAAATGTATCAGAGATGCAACCATAAACACAAATATATAGTAATACACCATTTCTATTAATGAAATAAATGTACAGAGACTGTAAAAATACAGAGTGAAAGACTCACTAGAATGGTGGCAGCTTATCTCTGAGAAGAGATGTGACGACTACTCGCATTCACGAGAAGATGATTACAATAAGGCTTTGAAAGAATTTTTATAATAAACAGGAATTCCAAAAACCCTATATATCCAAAAACCTAACCCTAGGAGATGAAGCTCCAAAAGTCATGTGGGCCCTATTTGGGTAAGTTAGTACATCAACTTCTCGGGGTCGTAACTTTTGCATACGATCTCTATTTTAGGCGTATGATAGCCTGTTGGAAAGGTATCATCGAGGAGATTCATTTTGGGTGATCAATCATGCCTTCGGTTATCATTGAGAAGATTGATCCCAAAAAACCTTCATTTAGGCCCTCAAAATGACCCCGGGAGTTAAAAACTCCTAAAAATAGTAAATTGCCAAAAATTCCAGAAAACTATTTTGAGCCAGTTGGAAAAGGTGGGTGACCACCGATATCCACCTGGATCAATCCTCCCTCATTAGGAATCAATGGTCTCCATTGCGTTGAGTGCCTAGGGGAGAGGAAAAAGCATTTGATGAATCTGAATGTTGGTGAGCTGCTTGTCTTGCTGGAGATGTCGTGTTGCTCGATTTGTGGAAGGATATCATGAGAATGTGGTTGGAAGGGTTGGACCTTTTTAACCAGTCTGGATACATGATATTCTTTTGTGTAGAAGGAATATTTACACTTTTCTACAATCTTGTAGACTTTCTTTTGTTTGATAGAAGGTGTTTGGGCCGAGGTTGTAGTGATTACAGTATCCTTTTGTTCACCTTTTGAACAGATTGTGAAGGATTTGAATTTTGTACTATGAGATACTACCTTGTGGCACTTTTTAGGTGGAACAATAGTCGGAACTACCTTTGGTATTCTATAGAGATGACCCCCCGGAGAAACAATGACACTGCGGGGTCGAGACTCATAAACAGCATGGTGCTTCCACATATATGGTTGGACCAAGATAAAATCACAGACAACCAGTGGGGAAACATCACATAATACCTCATCCTTGAAGAGTTGGATGTTGTATGACAATCTACATTGCTAGCTGACATGAAGATCTCGTCCTTGGCAAAGCCACCCAATGTTGTATGGTTGCGAGTGTGGTGTTGTCGACAATCCCAACTATTTGATGACCTCTATTGAGATGAGGTTTTTTTGTCTTTCGCTATCAACAATAAAATGCAGTGGGGTCCCCTTCACCCACATATGTGAATGAAAAAGGCACTCCCCCTCTTCAGGATCTGTTGGTTCTTCTGGTTGAATTGTTGAAGTCGCGACAATAGCAGTGGGGTCTGCGTCGATGATCTGTCTTTTACCAGTATTTTCAAAATCATATTCTGAATCCAGGTTCAGCTCCTTGTCTTTGATCTCGGTCACCAATGACTGTTTTGAGCGACATTCATTGGTGTTGTGCCAGGGGATTTTGTGGAAATCGCACCATTTTCCGGTGTCCTTCTTTGTCTTCCCGTGACCCTTATTTTCCTATGGCTTGGACTGGTTTTCAAGAGAATGTTTTTTAGGGCCATCTTTGTCATACTTTGGTTGTTGCGGATTTTCAGACCCGAACTCTCGTTTGTTCTGGTTCTTAAATTTCTGCTCAATTTTAACAACATATCAATAAGCAGCATCGAGTGATGAGATGTCCAAAAAATCCATTTCAGTTTGGATGTATATGTGTAGAGCCCAACGGTATTTCAGAACCAAATTTCGTTCGAAGTCTCTGATACCCAGCTTGGTGCACAAGGTATGGAAGGTGTTGGTGAACTCTGGAACTGCTTGGCCCCTTTCTTGCCGCAGTGTGGTCCATCTCATGTATTGGTCCTCATAATTGCCAACAGGGTAATATTGTTCATTTACCGCGTCCACAAAAAAATCTCAAGTGGGATTGGCCCCATATATTCCAGTCTCCTCTATGGAACTTTGATCCCAGTAAGTTTCCCACCAATGTTTGACATGGGGGAGAGCTTTAAGGAGTTCGAAGGTGATATTTTCTCTGTTGGAAAAATGAGGAACAAAGAAATAACCGTCTAGCAGATTTAACCATTTGTCTAGGGCATCTGCATCTGTCTGGCCTTCGAATATGGGAATATCAAAATTAACTTGTACCTTTAAAGGAGAGGTTCTTCCAAAGTGGTTGTTTTATGAAGATGCATATGTTTCTATCGGCAGGCATTGAAGGATGTGGGAAAAATTCTCCATCATTTTGTCCCTCTGTTGCATGAGAGCTTGCTCAAGCAACAGATTTATAGGATCATATGCTCTGTATTTTTTCTTTTCTTCCACCATGGAGGGTTTCTTGGGCATGCGAGAGCAATTTTCTTCAAGAGATACAAGCCCCAGACCCAACTTTCTATACTCGGACCTCGTCGGGGACATGCACTGAAAAAAAACGATCAAGAGCAGCCTGCTCTGATACCACTGATCCGAAATTATTTTCGGCACGAAATGAGAGCAGAGATATAATAAAGAAATGCACAGAGATATCGCATATATCCAATAATATAACAGAAATGTATTAGAGATGTAACCATAAACACAGATATACAGTAATACACGATTTATATTACTGAAATAAATGTACAGAGACTGTAAAAATATAGAGTGAAAGACTTGCTAGAATGGTGGCAGCTTATCTCTGAGAAGATATGTGACGGCTACTCGCATTCACAAGAAGATGATTAAAATGAGGCTCTAAAGGCCTTTTTACAATAAACAGGAATTAAAAAAACCCTAGACATCCAAAAACCTAACCCCTAGGAGATGAAGCACCAAAAGTCATGTGGGCCCTGTTTGGGTAAGTTAGTACATCAACTTCCTGGGGTCGTAACTTTTGCATACAATCTTCATTTTAGGCGTATGATAGCACGTTGGAAAGGTATCATCGAGGAGATTCATTTTGGGGGATCAATCATGAGTTTGTCTATACTTGAGAATATCGATTCTGAAAAACCTTCATTTAGGCCCTCAAAATGGCCCCGGAAGTTAAAAACTGCTAAAAATAGTAAATTGCCAAAATTGCCAAAAAGAATGTTTTGAGCCAGTTGGAAAAGGTGGGTGGCCACTGATATCCACCTATATCAGATCATTTCAGAGGTTTTCAGAGGCTTTGATCAGTCACCTGGATCGAGATGAGGGCAGAGCATCTGTGCCCAATGAGGGTTCATAGTTCGCTCTAGCTGGTAGTAGTAGTATACACAGAGAACTCGAGAAGGTGAAGTTTCCCAAGTTCTAGGCTACCAGGGATGACTTAGTCACTGAGGCATGGTTGGATAACATGGCGATGTGCTTCGCACCTTACGATTACACCTCTAACATGAAATTTTGCATGGCATCCTTTCATCTAAAGGGGGGTGCTCTACTTTGGAGGGAGACTATTAAGAACCCAATACTGAATACAAAAGCACCACAACAAATATATAAGAACAATATAGAAAAACACAACTTTATTATATCAAACCCTTGAAGTAGGGCAACACCATACAATGGATCATATTATGGAAGGGATCCTCTCATGTTCACTTGCCTCTTCAAGGGGGCATCCTCTTATTGAGCTAACGCTCCAAATACAATAATTGTTTTCATGTCTCATTACATTGTTTGAACCCCTTTATATAGTGTTACCATCACCTAAGAACATTTTAGAGGAGGAATCTTCTAGAAGTAGAACCTTCTAAGAAGTCCTATTACATTTATTATGTCTAATTACCCATTTATTATATCTAACTACCATAGTGGGCCTTATTTAATGATATAGTGGACCTAGTCCACCTTACATTAAATAACCTCCACTATTATCACTATGGGTCGTCTGGGCCCCCCCACTACCTCTCTAGCTACCTTACATTCCACCCCCCTTATGAAAGCGTTGTCATCAACGCTTGATGTACAACCATATACCAAGGTCCCATGGATAATTGTGGACCATAATGCTGAAGAAGACTCAAGAAACAAGGTGCCCTGTAGAAAGGAAATCCACCATGCTGAAGAAGTCCAACCACCATTGTAAGCCCGGGTCCCATGTCTAAGTGCTCATGTGAACTCCCCGTGAAAGATTTTGAAACCCAATAACCAACTCCAAATGATGTTCCAAAGACTGACACCTATCATGTGGATCCAAATAAGAAGATCCATCCACATAGTGTAAAATGGTCATACTAGAATCTGAAAGGAATAATACCACTATAGAATATGCAGACTGAATGCTGGTAACTAGCTCCTGATGTGGGACATTGATGTTCTCTACAGAAGGCGGAGTAGAGTCATCAAATAAAATATGGAAGTGGTTATCATCCCAGAAATGACAACTATCCATATGTCAATCATCACAATCGTCCTCAAAATCATACCAATCATATATTTATTGATTATATTCATCCCTGGTGTCTGCCATAAGAAATCTCTCATGCATGCTATCCAATGAACTACGAAAACTATTATTGAGGCCATCTGCAAGGTCATGAAATTTGTCATGCAATGTGTCACACAATGTGTCATACAATTGAGATTTGAATGCTTCAAGAATTTCTTTGAGGTTTTGAGAAGAAATAGCCATCTGATCACCCTATGAACCCTTCGATCCCGCAGCCGTCACGAAAAAACCCAAAAAAATAGAACAATAAGTTACAACAGAAAATCATGGTTTTTTCTAAAAAAAAACCCTAAAAAACTGTTGAATTTAAAATGCTCATAACTTCACTTCCCGGACTCCGTTTCGGCTGTTTTGTTTTTGAAATTGGGTGAAATTGTGAGAGGAACTCAGATCTGTAATTTGTTTGAGAAAATTTGGCCTCTAGCTGCTACAGAAATAAAAACAAATCGCGTCGCCATCCGCGGAAAAAACCCTGAAAATTTGCAGATTTTAAAACTTCAATATCTTGACCTTCCGGACTCTGTTTCGGACGATTTTTTTTTCAAATTTGGTGTTTTTCTAAGAGGAACTCATATCTACAACCTTTTTCTACAATTTTTTCATATAAATATACCGAAAAGTTCTAGAATGTCGCAACCCTTTTTTTTTCTTCTCCGAAAAAAAAAAACTGCAAAAATAAAAAATATTTGTCCACAATGTCTGCCGAGGAAAGAGCTCTGATACCACTTGTTAAGAACCCAATACTGAATACAAAATCACCACAACAAATATAGAAGAACAATATATAAAAACACAACTTTATTATATCAAACCGTTGAGGTAGGGAAACACCATACAATGGATCCTATTATGGAAGGGATCCTCTCCTATTCACTTGCCTCTTCGAGGGGGCATCCTCCTATTGAGCTATCGCTCCAAATACAATAATTATTTTCATGTCTCATTACATTCTTGAACCCCTTTATATAGTGCTACCATCACCTAAGAACATTTTAGAGAAGGAATCTTCTAGAAGTAGAACCTTCTAAGAAGTTCTCTTACATTTATTATATCTAATTACCCATTTATTATATCTAACTACCATAGTGGGCCTTACTTAATAATATAGTGGACCTAGTCCACCTTACATTGAATGACCTCCATTATTATCACTATGGGCCCTCTGGGCCCCCCCCACTACCTCTCTAGCTACCTTACAAAGACACTCATATCTCAACTAAACATGGTCGTTGAAGACATGTCATGGGAATTGTTCGAGGAATGATTCTGGGAAAGGTACTTGTCAGATGAATTCATTGAGCATCATCTTAATGATTTCAATGCCTTATGATAAGTTAGTTGTACGGTGTCTGAGTATGAGGTCAGGTTCATGGAGCTACTTAGGTATGCTCCACATCTAAAAAAGAAGAAGTTAAAGGTCAACGAGTTTGTTTTCGGCCTTAACTTCAACATTCATGCAAAGGTGAGGATCCTAATGCCTCAGACGTTGTACGATGGATTTCATATTCCCTCATAGCAGAGGAAGACTTGAACAATGGGGGTCATGGCAGGACTCCTTCTAGATCGTTTGGAGATATGACATTAGAAGCGCAAAAACATCATACACCGTCCAGATAGACTTATGAGAAATGAGATACACCAAGAGGACATATGTTCTTGGCACCATGATGACAGAATCCTCAGCAAAGGACTCCTTAGAGAGCACCACATCAGCAACAGCAGCATCCTCCACAGTAGCAGTAACATTTTAGGCATCTTCAGCAGAACATACCAAGATCACAAGCTGCTAGGACAACATCTTCTACTTCAGGGACCAAGAGCATTGGACCGAAGGTTGGATGTTGGACATGTGGAGAGCCACATTACTAGTGATATTTTCTAATAGAGAAGGCCAGAGTGGCTCAATCATTAGGACCCACTATAGTTGGAGATTTGGGAAAAGCCCACAGGATACATACAATGGTGAACAACCTCCAAGGAGAACACCAGTCCACTATGCTTAAGATGTCAGGTAGATTCGTCAATCAAACCTTTAGTATTTTGATAGATCCAGGAGCTACAAAGAGCTTTATTTCTAGTGCATCTCAAAAGAGAATTGAGTTTAAGGTAATCGAAAAGGACAAGTTCATATACGTAGAAATGGCATCGGGAGCTAAACAGAAGGTGGGAGGAAAGGTTATCGATTGTAGAATAAACTTGGGTGATTTTGTAACGAAGGTAAATATTTATGTCGCAATCTTAAGATCTTATTACATATTGATTGGTATGGACTGGTTAGAATGGCATGATGCAATACTTAACTGTAATATTAAATGGTTAAGTTTGAAGGATGATTTGGGACAGAGTAGATTAATTGTAGGAAGAAACCAGGGATTGTCCTTGAGGTTAATTTCTTCTGTACAACTACATAAGAGAATGAAAAAAGGATGCAATTTATACGTAAACTTAGCGCTGAATGAAAAGGGAGAGACGGAAGGACTAGAAAACCTTCTGGTAGTATCATAGTTTGCAAACGTATTTCTGAAGGAACTACCAGGTTTACCACCAGAAAGAGAACTTGAGTTTACCATATATTTGAAACCTGGAACCAAACCAATTGCGATAATGCCTTATTGGATTTCAACACCATAATTGTATGAGTTGAAAATGCAACTAAAGAAATTGTTAGAATTGGGACTTATACGTCCAAGTGTGTCACCGTGGGGTGCACCAGTTATTTTTGTGAGAAAGAAGGATGGATCATGGAGACTTTGTATTGACTATTGTCAATTGAACAAAGCGACAATCAAGAACCAGTGATGTTGCCAAGGATTGAAAATTTATTTGATCAGATGAAGGGAGAAACTATTTTTTCTAAGATCGACTTGAGATCAGGATATCACTAGTTACGGATCAAAGAGAAAGATATCCCTAAGACCACATTTAAGATGAGATTCAGACACTATGAGTTCATCATTTTACCATTTGGATTGATGAATGCCCCGGGCGTATTTATGATTTTTATTTCGTGAATACTTGGACAATTTTGTTCAAGTATTTATTGATGACATACTGATATATTCTTGAATGAAAGAACAACATGACGAAAACTTGAGATTGGTCCTACAGTGTCTAAGAGAAAAAAAAATGTACGGGAAGCTATCAAAATGTTATTTTTACCAATCAAATATTCATTACTTGGAACATATCATATCTAGTGAAGGTATCACTATGGATCCAGCGAAAGTAGAGGCCATAATGGAATGGCCAACACCGACTAACGTACAAGAAGTACATATATTTATGGGTTTAGAAGGATATTACCAACAATTCGTCAAAGGTTTTTCAAAGATAGAAAATCCAATCACGGAATTGCAGAAGAAAAACAAGAAGTTTGTATGGACTGAAAAATGTGCGAAAGCATTTCAAAATCTCAAGGAGTTGTTGATGATAGTGTCGACATTAAAGGTCCTCGACATGCACAAAGAATTATCGGTAAGCATGGATGCATCCAAGGAGGTTTAGGTGGATTTTTTATGCAAGACAGTCAAGTGATCACTTACATTTCAAGGAAATTGAGAAAGCATGAGGAGAACTACGCAACGCATGACTTGGAGTTATTAGCAATTGTATATGCCTTGAGAGTATGGAGACATTATCTGATTGGACGAAAATTCAAATTAAAGATAGATCATTGTGGATTGCAGTATATATGTACCCAAAGTGACTTGAACGTGCAAAAGAGGCATTGGTCAGATTTACTTAGCGAATACGACTTTGATATTACTTAAATTAAAGGAATGGTGAACATAGTGATATATGCGTTGAGTCAAAGACCACGCATATTCTCGATAATACCTCTTAAGAAGAATCTGTGTGAAAATATTCTAGCTCTAAATATTGACGATGATTGATATAAAGAATTTTAGGCTAATACTAGACAAGATACCATGATGGTACCGAAGTTTGAAGGTTATCCATTGGATAGCGACAGATTGTTGAGATATAGCGGTGGAATTTACGTACTGCCTAATGACTAATTAAGAAGTTTGATCTTAAGAAAATCTCATCGAGCAGTTTACATGGCTCATTTGGGAGTCACGAAGATGAAGGCAGACCTTAAGCCTTTATTCTTCTGGAAAGGAATGAAAGCGGACATAGTTAGTTACGTGGCGAGATGTCTAGAATGTCAGCAAGTGAAGGTTGAACATAGACATCCAGCAGGACTGTTATATCCATGTGTTATTCCTTAATCGAAATGGGAGGTCATTTCAATGGATTTTATTGTTGGATTTCCACTTACGGCAAGGAGACACGATTCGATTTGTGTGGTAGTTGACAGTCTAATGAAGAGTGCACACTTTATTCCAATGTGTACAACGTATCAGATTCCAGACAGAGTTATAGTATTTTTCGTTGATATTGTAAGATTACATGGTGTACCAAGAAGGATCATATCTAATCGTGGATCAGTGCAGGACATTTTGGACCAGTTTCCAAGAGGCCTTGGAAACGCAACTTAATTTTAGTACAGTGTATCACCCATAGACGGAGGGACAAATAGAAAGAATGAACCAGATTTTGGAGGATATGTTGCACATGTATGTGATGGATCAACATACACGTTGGGAAGACTTATTTTCATTGGTATAGTTTGCATACAACAACAGTTACCAGAGTATGATTAATATGGAACCATTTGAGTTTCTTTATGGGCGACCGTGTCGGACGCTGTTGAGTTGGGATAGAATTGAGGATAGGGTTCTGGTAGGACTGGAAGTGGTCCAAGAAATGGAAGAATAGATGAAACCGATAAGACAGAGGATTAAAGAAGCGCAGGATCGGAAGAAGAGTTATGTTGATGCGTAACACGTTGACCGCAGTTATGAGGTTGGTGACAGAGTTTTCTTGTGGGTAAAAATGCACAAGAGTTAGATCAAGTTTGGGAAGGGTGCTAAACTCTATCCTAGGTATGTGGGACCTTTCAAGGTTGTAGAAAGGAAAGGACCCGTGGTTTATCGACTATCCTTCCCTGATTCTTTGAGGCATATGCACGATGTATTTCATGTATCTATTTTACAAAATTATATTAGTGAAATGTCACATGTTATTGACATGAGTTCTTTGCAGGTATCAAATGAGGGTGCTCTCATGGCGAAGCCAATATGCATTATGGACCATCGCATTCGATAGCTATGGTGTCGAATATTCGATCAGGTCAAGGTCTAGTGGGACAACTATAGTCCACACTCGACTACATGGGAGGACGCATATGAGATGCATCAACAGTTTCCTTACTTGTTTGATAAATTAGATATATAGATATATGTTAGATACATTTATTGACTTGAATTTATATCTATACAAACTTTGAGACAAAGTTTAAAACAAGAGGGGGTGTATGTAACATCTCGTTCTACTGACCACACTTTTATTGACTTATTCTTTGAGGACACTTGCATGCAAGTGATTTGGTTATGGTACATTATGATTTTGTTTCGATTATGGGTTATATATGATGATGATGATGTATTGTGACTTATTGTTATTTTGATGTATATGTATTGGCATATGCTATTGACGAGTTTCCTGAGTGTGCAGGACACATGACTGGTTGTGGATGTTGATGGCATCAACGGACTTCCTTGGACTCCGGATTGAGTCAAGGAGTGGATTGTATTTTGTTTGAGTATTTCATTTTATGCACATGTGACATATGATTGATTACAGTATGATTTATGTATATGGATTATTGACATTGTTTTTGTCAATGGATACAAGCTTGAAGATGCTTGCTAATATAACTCACATAAGGAGTAAAGGGACCATGCATAGAAACCAGGCATTTGAGGGAGAGGTGTGGCAGTGTCCCTATCACAGCATACTCGCACTCCTGTCATGACCTAAACTATAGGTTAACAATTACCTAGTTCGATAGTTCCACGATATCGTGAGGGAAGACTGAGACAGTTATTCACAAATATTTCTAGGGAGTGTGCAATAAGGCGAAATCCTTATTCCTTAGAAGCCCTTAGTCTCTCACAAGGTCAACCAAATGGATTGTTGACTCCAAGGGTCATAAAAACTTCCAAATCCATCCAAAGGTGAGTGGCACCCTTGGAGAACGGAGGTGCGTCTTGAAGGGCACCTCGCATAATTAAAAACATCAGTCAATAAATCTAGGTGGCCTAGAAAACATTGAAATGGTTAGACCTTGTTATAATAAATTAATTAATTAAAAACAGTAAATTAGTAATTTAAAAGCCTAACAAAGGTTTAAGCCTAAGTCTAAGTCTAAATTAAATAAAGGACTAAATGAATTATGACCTAAGTTAAAATATTTGAGATATAATCAAACTCTAGAAAATGGGAAATAAAATTTAGAAGTTTAGATAAAATGCACATGTGTGCATGAAACTAATAAAAGGGATTTAAAAATAATAATAATAATAATAATAACTTGAGAGAATTTGAGTGCACATAGAATAGTATCTTGAGTCAAACTACCACTAATTCTCACTAAAGGAAGACTCATAATCCAACTCTAACTAAGATCTAGTTAGGAGACTCTCATTAAATGAGAAATTGGGGAACAAAGGGACAACTAAGAGTGAAAATAGGAACACATTGGGGAATGTGAGGGATTGTGTCTTTTTAAATAAAATAAAAATGGTAATTGTTTTTGCAACTTGGGGAGAGTGAGGGAGTGCACATAGAACAGTATTTTGTTTCGATTATGGGTTATATATGATGATGATGATGTATTGTGACTTATTGTTATTTTGATGTATATGTATTGGCATGTGCTATTGACGAGTTTCCTGAGTGTGCAGGACACATGACTGGTTGTGGATGTTGATGGCATCAATGGACTTCCTTGGACTCCGGATTGAGTCAATGAGTGGATTATATTTTGTTTGAGTATTTCATTTTATGCACATGTGGCATATGATTGATTACATTATGATTTATGTATATGGATTATTGACATTGTTTTTATTAGTGGATGCAGGCTTGGCGATGCTTTCTAATCTAACTCACATAGGGAGTAAAGGGGCCATGCATAGAAACCGAACATTTGAGGGAGAGGTGTGGCAGTGTCCCTGTCACAGCCTACTCGCACTCCCGCCATGACCTGAACTGTAGGTTAATGATTACCTAGTTCAAGAGTTCCACGATATCGTGAGGGAATACTGAGACAATCGCTTGCAAATATTTCTAAGGGGCGTGAAATAAGGCAAAATCATTATTCCTTAGAATCCCTTAGTCTCTCCCAAGGTCAACCGAATGGAGTGTTGACTCCAAGAGTTGGACAAAATTCCAAACCCAGCCAAAGGCGAGTGGCACCCTTGGAGCATGGAGGTGCGTCTTGAATGGAACCTCATGTAATTAAAAACATGAGTCAATAAATCTAGGTGGCCTAGAAAACATTGAAATGGTTAGACCTTGTTATAATAAAATAATTAATTWAAAACAGTAAATTAGTAATTTAAAATCCTAACAAAGGTCTAAGCCTAAGTCTAAGTCTAAATTAAATAAAGGACTAAATGAATTATGACATAAGTTAAAATATTTGAGATATAATCAAACTCTAAAAAATGGGAAAATAAAATTTAAAAGTTTAGATAAAATGCACATGTGTGCATGAAATTAATAAAAGGGATTTAAAAATAATAATAATAATAACTTGAGAGAATTTGAGTGCACATAGAACAATATCTTGAGTCAAACTATCACTAAATCTCACTAAAGCAAGACTCATAATCCAACTCTAACTAAGATCTAGTTAGGAGACTCTCATTAAATGAGAAATTGGGAACAAAGGGACAACTAAGAGTGAAAATAGAAACACATTGGGGAATGTGAGGGATTTTGTCTTTTTAAATAAAATAAAAATGCTAATTACTTTTTCAACTTGGGGAGAGTGTGTGGGTGAATAATAATAATTAATTTAATCTAAAAAGTTAATTATTTGTGCATGAGGACATATCTTATTGGGGATTTTTCTATAAAAATAAATGGTGTAGAAGGGAAAAGGACACACTTCTTCATAGTATTGTTATGCTACCGAAATTTAGATTTACTTGTGAGAGTTGGGATACCAAGATTGAGGAAAGATTGGAAGCTCTTCCTTGCGAGGCAAGCTTGGAGCTAATGTAATATGGTTTTTGTGCTTGGCCCCTTTGCAGCTTGGGGGGCTAAGGTGGAAGAAGAGTACCCCTAGCATTGGCTAGGAGGTACCGGTGAAGTTGTGGCATTAGCAAGCAACAATGAAGGAAAGCGAGGTGCAATATTCGAGTCGGGATCAATAATCTACCGTTGGTTACAGTACTCGCATGTTCAATAATATTACTGTAAAAATTATTTTATCGTATGTTTGTGTTCCTAAGAAGTGATGAATAGATAATTTAACTTTTGGATTGTTTTATGTGTATAATATTTTTGTTATGTACGATTAGATTAAAATTTTATGATGTATTTTCTTAAGAGCTTCATAAACAATCATTGCACAGGATGATTAAACATGAAGTAAACAAAGATTCAGATATTTCCTATAAATACATGAATCATTTATCTATCATTGTATTGCTATTGTACTTATGAATCGACATGTTATTTTATGATCTCTGCTTGGGGGGTTATTCCTGGTAAACAAATGACTAAATTGATATATTGTTAGATATGTGCAATCTAAGTACCTTAAGTAAGAATTTTATGATTGCAGTTTTTTGTTACAAAAACGATTAGAGACTACCTTGGCCCTTGCTAACATGTTGATATGTAAAGGATAAGCCATTGATTTAGATCCTTGTTATTATAACCTTTTCTCAGACCCAAGTTCGAACTCCATGGAAATCAAACATTTTAGTCTTTCCAATCGACTCTGTAACGTTGGAACTGTTCGCTAGGTTCACAGTTCTCCGTTAAGGTTAAATACATTAAATCTTGATAGTGTGTATGGCATAATGTTTTTTTCTATTTGAATGTATAGGTTTTACATTAGCCATGAGACGATAGATTAGACAAACGTTTCTTACCATCTATTTCTATGAATTTAATAACTACAATTATGTTTAACATTGTGATTTTATTGTTGTTTAAAATACTTTCATGCTAGATTGATTGGGAGATTTACGACGTTGATATAAAGATCCATCATTGTGGGAAGTGCTAGTTGAACCTAGTTTCTTTAGAAGTTACATATTTGTCTCGATGTGGAACTATAATCTAATAATAAATATTGTAGAATCATGATAACGATTGAATAATGGTTGACAATAATACATGCTCCAATTGTAATCTCACTTCAACGCTAAATTGAAACTTCGTAAGAAGCATTTAATAATTATACTAACCTTGTGCATTACAATGACAAGAATCATGATTGATTGATTATTGATGTAACCATCGTAATACCTTCATGTAAGGTTGGAGTTAAAATGCTTAATAATTAACCTTATCTCAATCTTACAATTGATCATAGTTTCCATATGGACAGTTCCATAACGGGTATGGTTCAAAGTTCTTCATGTAAATTTGAGCAACATTATATTATTGTAATATGGACATTTCCATAACGGGTATGGTTCAAAGTTCTTATATTATTGTAATATGGACATTTCCATAACGGGTATGGTTCAAAGTTCTTCATGTAAATTTTTGCAACATTATATTATTGTAATAGATTTCCACGTTTAATTAATTTATGTAATATATTTAGGNCAAAGGTCTAAGCCTAAGTCTAAGTCTAAATTAAATAAAGGACTAAATGAATTATGACATAAGTTAAAATATTTGAGATATAATCAAACTCTAAAAAATGGGAAAATAAAATTTAAAAGTTTAGATAAAATGCACATGTGTGCGTGAAATTAATAAAAGGGATTTAAAAATAATAATAATAATAATAATAACTTGAGAGAATTTGAGTGCACATAGAACAGTATCTTGAGTCAAACGACCACTAATTCTCACTAAAGGAAGACTCATAATCCAACTCTAACTAAGATCTAGTTAGGAGACTCTCATTAAATGAGAAATTGGGGAACAAAGGGACAACTAAGAGTGAAAATAGGAACACATTGGGGAATGTGAGGGATTGTGTCTTTTTAAATAAAATAAAAATGGTAATTGTTTTTGCAACTTGGGGAGAGTATGACAAGTGTGTGGGTGAATAATAATAATTAATTTAATCTAAAAAGTTAATTATTTGTGCATGAGGACATGTCTCATTGGGGATTTTTCTATAAAATAAATGATGTAGAAGGGAAAAGGACACACTTCTTCATAGTATTGTTATGTTGCTGAAATTTGGATTGACTGTGTTTTACTTGTGAGAGTTGGGATACCAAGCTTGAGGAAAGAGTGGAAGTTCTTCCTTGTGAGGCAATCTTGGAGCTAATGTAATATGGTTTTTGTGCTTGGCCCCTTTGCATCTCGGGGGGATAAGGGGGAAGAAGAGTACCCCTAGAATTGGTTGGGAGGTGCCGATGAAGTTGTGACATTCGCAAGAAATAAGGAAGGAAAGTGAGGTGCAATATTCGAGTCAAAATCGATAATCTACAGCTGGTTACAGTACTCGTTTGGTCAATAATATTACTGTAAAAAATATTTTTATCGTATGTTTTTGTTCCTAAGAAGTGATGAATAGATAATTTAATTTATGGATTGTTATATGTGTATAAGATTTCTTTTATGTATGATTAGATTAAAATTTTATGATGCATTTGCTTAAGAGATTCATAAACAATCATTGCACAGGATGACTAAACATGAAATAAACAAAGATTCAGATATTTCTTATAAATACATGAATCATTTATCTATCATCGTATTGTTATTGTACTTATGAATCGACATGTTCTTTTATGATCTCTGCTTGGGGGTTATTCCTGGTAAACAAATGACTAAATCGATATTCTATTAGATATGTGCAATCTGAGTACCTTGAGCACGAATTTTATGATTGCAATTATACTGATTTTTTCATTACAAAAAGGATTAGAGACTACCTCTTGACCCTTGCTGACAGGTTGAGATGTCAAAGGATAAGCCATTTATTTAGATCCTTGTTATTATAACCTTTTCTCATACCCAAGTTCAAACTCCATCGAAATCAAACTCTTTAGTCTTGCCAGTCAACTCCTTAATGTTGGAACTATCTCTCAAGGAGCATCCTTCCGTACTTGGAAAGTGCTAGGTTCACAGTGCTCCATTAAGGTTAGATAGCTTGTAGCTTAGTGTAAATTTTTTAATAGATTTCACATTTTTTTTTTAAATGTTATTCACTTGCATCAGACTATTCCGAGTATTGGTTGATTTATTTTTTTACTGAATTGAAGTTATTCTCACCATATGGAAACCAAGTTTTTAACTGAATGAGAACCCAGGATACAATCCATATTATCTTATTGAATACGTTAAATTTCTCGCCAATATTGAATGAATCTTGTAATTATAACTATTATCATTCATTGAATTCCTTAATCTTGATAGTGTGTACGGCATAATGTTTTTGCTATTTGAATGTATAGGTTTTACATTACACATGAGATGATAGATTAGACAAATGTTTCTTACCATCTATTTCAATGACTTTAATAACTACAATTATGTTTAACATTGTGATTTAATTGTTGTTTAAAATACTTTCATGCTAGCTTGATTGGGATATTTACGACGCTAATATAAAGATCCATCATTGTGGGAAGTGCTAGTTGAACCTATTTTCTTTAGAAGTTACATATTTTTCTCGATGTGGAACTATAATCTAATAATAAATATTGTAGAATCGTGATAACGATTGAATAATGGTTGACAATAATACATGCTCCAATTGTAATCTCACTTCAACTCTAAATTGAAACTTCATGAGAAACATTTAATAATCATACTAACCTTGTGCATTACAATGGAAAGAACCATGATTGATTGATTATTGATGTAAGCATCGTAATACCTTCATGTAAGGTTGGAGTTAAAATGCTCAAGTGAAAGCTCAATAATTAACCTTATCTCAATCTTAAAATTGATCATAGTTGTCGTATGAATATTTCCATAATGGGTATAGTTCAAAGTTCTTCATGTAAATTTGAGCAACATTATATTATTGTAATAGATTTCCACGTTGAATTAAGTTACCTAATATATTTAGGTAGGTGGGTCACATGTTATCATCTCAAGGATGTGTTTTTGTGTTTTACAATTTACATTAAAATACTCTTAGTAATAATTTATTGTCTAGTACTTGAAGTAAAATTGATGATAATGGTTATACACGTTAGGCTTATTTAATTATCATATGAAAAAATTATTTAATCTCGTTTTGAAATGAAGTCGATGAAAATTTTAGTGAGGATAATTGAATAGTTCAAATACCTACCGATGTTCTCTCATTGTGATTTGTCTATGTCTACTTACATACTTTATATCTACTTACATACTTTATGTCTTAAGGGAAGGGATGTTTCAGTTAAGGTGATAAATGATTGGTTATTGGTGATGTTGTGATGATTAGTTATGGTCTATTGTTATCATTGTATCTTGATTAATTCCTTTGGTCGTTATGTTTAGTATATATATTATGTTCAAAAGAAAATCACTACTTGTTTTTAGTCACTCACTTTATCTTGAATAGGGAATGGTTGTTACATATGGTATTAGAGTGGGTTCAACCTTGTGACATTGGACTGTTACGCCTTCCACTGTGTTAAAATTAAATGATTAAATATGTATCACTAATTAATTTTGAAAATTTTCCATGCAGGTAATCATGGTTAGAGGACGCAGGGGAAGTAGGTATTGTGGTGCGAGAGAAAGAGGTATGCCTCCACCGGTGGTATCCACGCCCGAGGGATCCAACCCTCAGGGAGATGAGAAAACTACTGAGCAGGAGAAAGTTGTTGTAGGAGATGTGGTAGGTATGATGATATCCTTTCATAGGATGTCAGAGGCTTTGATCAGTTGTCTGGATCGAGATGAGGATAGAGCATTTGTTTCCAATGAGGGTTCACAGTGCACTCCAGCTGGTAGTAGTAGTATAGACAGAGAACTCGAGAAGGTGAATTTTCCAAGTTATGGGATCCGGGGATAGCGTATCCACTGAGGCATGGTTGGAGAACATGGAGATATGCTTTTCACTTCACGATTACACCTCCAACATGAAAGTTTGCATGGCACTCTTTCAGCTAAAGGAGGGTGCTCTACTTTGGTGGAATACACTTCTATCTCAACTAAACATGGTCATTGAAGACATGTCATGGGAATTGTTCAAGGAACAATTCTGGGAGAGGCACTTGTTAAATGAATTCATTGAGCGTTATCTTAATGAGTTCAACGCCTTACGACAAGGTAGTCGTACAGTGTCGCAGTATGAGGTCAGGTTCATGGAGCTACTTATGTATGCTCCACATCTAAAAATGAAGAAGTTAAAGGTCAACAAGTTTGTGTTTGGCATTAAATTCAACATTCTTGCAAAGGTGAGGATGCTAATGCCTCAAACGCTACACAATGGAGTTCAGAAGTCCCTCATAGAAGAGGAAGAATTGAATAGTGGGGGTTAGGAAAGAACTCCTTCTAGACCAACTGGACAAACGAAATTAGGAACGCAATAACATCAAACACTATCTAGATAGACTTCTAAGCATTGATATACACCCAGAGGACCTATGTTCTTGGCACCATGATGACAGACTCCTCAGCAAAGGACTCCTTACATAGCACCACAGCAGCAGCAGCAACGTCGTCCATAGTAGCAACAGCATTTTAGGCATGTTCAGCAGAACATACCAAGATCACAGGCTGCTAGGCTAGCAACTTCTACTTCGGGGACCAGGAGCACTAGACCGAAGTTTGGAAGTTGGACATGTGGAGAGCCACATTACCAGCGAGATTTTCTGATAAAGAAGGCCAGAGTGGTCGGATTATCAGGACCCACTACAGTTGGAGATTTGGGAGAGGCCCACAGGATAAATGGAGCGGTGAACAACCATCAGGGCAAGCACCAGTCCACTATGCTCGAGATGCCAGGTACAATCATTGATCAAACCTTTAGTATTTGATAGATCCAGGAGCTACAAACAGATTTATTTCTAGTGCATCACTAAAGAGAATTAAGGTTAAGGTAGTCGAGAAGGATGAGTTTAGATATGTAGAAATGGAATCGGGAGATAAACAGAAGGTGGGATGAAAGGTTATCAATTGTAGCATAAAATTAGGTGATTTTTTAACGAAGGTAAATCTTTATGTCACAATCTTAGGATCTTATTACATAGTGATTGGTATGGACTGGTTAGAATTGCATGATGCAATACTTAACTATAAGATGAAACGGTTAAGTTTGAAGGATGATTTGGGACAGAGTAGATTAATTGTACGAAGAAAACATGGAGTGTCCTTGAGGTTTATTTCTTCTCTACAACTATAGAAGAGAATGAAAAAAGGATGCAAGTTATACGTAATATTAGTGCTAAACGAAAAGGGCGAGGCGGGAGGACTAGAAAACCTTCTAGTAGTATCAGAGTTTGCAGAGTTATTTCTAGAGGAACTACCAGGTTTACAACCAGAAAGAGAACTTAAGTTTACCATAGATTTGAAACCACGAACCAAACCAATTGCGAGAATTTCTTATCGGATGTCAACACTAGAATTGCAGGAGTTGAAAATGCAACTGAAGAAATTGTTAGACTTGGTAATTATACGTCCAAGTGTGTTACTGTGGGGTGCACCAATTATTTTTGTGAGAAATAAGGATGGATCATGGAGACTTTGTATTGACTATTATCAATTGAGCAAAGCGACAATCAAGAACCAGTATATGTTGCCAAGGATTGACGATTTATTTGATCAGATGAAGGGAGAAAATGTGTTTTCTAATATCGAATTGAGATCAGGATATCACTAGTTACGAATCAAAGAGGAATATATCCCTAAGACCGCATTTAAGATGATATTCAGACACTATGATTTCATTTTTTTACCATTTGGATTGACGAATTCCCTGGGCGTATTTATGAGTTTGATGAATGGAGTGTTCTGTGAATACTTGGACAAGTTTGTTCAAGTATTTATTGATGACATACTGATATATTCTCGGATGAAAGAAGAGCATGACAAACACTTGAGATTGGTCCTACAATGTCTAAGAGAAAATAAATTGTACGAGAAGCTATCAAAATGTTCTTTTTACCAATCAAAGATTCATTACTTGGGACATATCATATCTAGTGAAGGTATCACTATGGATCCAGTGAAAGTAGAGGCTATAATGGAATGGACAGCACCGACTAACGTACAAGAAGTATGTAGATTTATGGATTTAGAAGGATATTACCAACAATTTGTCGAAGGTTTTTCGAAGATAGCAAATCCAATCATGGAATTGCAAAAGAGAAACAAGAATTTTGTATGGACTGAGCAATGTGCGGAAGCATTTCAAAATCTCCAGGAGTTGTTGACGATAGAATCGATACTAAAGGTCCCCGACATGGACAAAGAATTCTTGGTATGCACGGATGCATCCAAGGAAGGTTTAGGCAGAGTTTTGATGCAAGACGGTCAAGTGATCGCTTACATTTCAATGAAATTGAGAAAGCATGAGGAGAAATACACAACTTACGACTTGGAGTTATTAACAATTGTATATGCCTTGAGAGTATGGAGACATTATTTGATTGGAGGAAAATTCGAATTAAAGACAGATCATTGTGGATTGCAGCATATATGTACTCATAGTGACTTGAACGCGCAACAGATGTGTTCGTCAGAATTACTTAGTGAATACGGCTTGGAGATTACTTACATTAAAGGAACGGTGAACAGAGTGGAAGATGTGTTGAGTCGAAGACCACCCATATTCTCGATAATACCTCTTAAGATGAATCTGCATGAAAATTTTTAGCTCTAAAGATTGGCGATGATTGGTACAATGAATTTAAGGCTATTACCGGACAAGATACCATGATGGTACCGAAGTTTGAAGGTTATTCATTGGATAGCGACGGATTGGTGAGATATAATGGTAGCATTTACATATCGTCTAACGACGAATTAAGAAGTTTGATCTTAAGAGAATCTCATCGAGCAGTTTACATGGCTCATCTGGGAGTCACGAAGATGAAGGCAGACCACAAGCCTTTATTCTTCTAGAAAGGAATGAAAGCGGACATATTTAGTTACGTGCCGAGATGTCTAGAATGTCAGCAAGTGAAGGTTGAACATAGACATCCAGCGGGACTGTTACATCCATGCGTTATTCCTTAATCGAAATGGGACGTCATTTCGATGGATTTTATTGTTGGATTTCCACTTACGGAAAGGACACATGATTCGATTTTCATGGTAGTTGAAACTCTGACGAAGAGTGCACACTTTATTCTAGTGCGTACGACGTATCAAGTGCCAGACATAGGTAGAGTATTTGTCAGGGAGATTGTGAGATTGAATGGTGTACCAAGAAGGATCATATATGATCAAGGATCGGTGTTTACAAGACATTTAGGACCAGTTTACAAGAGGCCTTGGGAACACAACTGAATTTTAGTACAGCATATCACCCATAGACAGACGGACAAACAGAAAGAATGAACCAAATTTTGGAGGGTATGTTGCACATGTATGTGATGAATCAACAGAAACGTTGGGAAGACTTATTTCCATTGGTATAGTTTTCATACAACAATAGTTACCAGAGTACGATTAAGATGTAACCATTTGAGTTTCTTTATGGGAGACCATGCCAAGCGTTGTTGAGTTGGGATCGACTTGAGGATAGGGTCCTGGTTGGACCGGAAGTGATATAATAAATGGAAGAATAGATGCAATCGATAAGACAGAGGATTAAAGAATTACAGGATCAGAAGAAGAGTTATGTTGATGTGCATCACGTTGACTGCAGTTATGAGGTTGGCGACAGAGTTTTGTTATGGGTAAAACCGCACAAGAGTTCGATCAAGTTTGGGAAGGGTGATAAACTCTCTCCTAGGTATGTGGGACCTTTCGAGGTTATGGAAAGAAAAGGACATGTGGCTTTTTGACTATCCTTTCTTGATTGTTTGAGGCATATGAACGATGTATTTCATGTATATGTTTTACGTCATTATATTAGTGATCTATCACATGTTATTGACATGAGTTCTTTGTAGGTATTGGACGAGGGTTCTCTCATGGTGGAGCCAATCTGCATTCTGGACCATCGCATTTGACATCTAAGGTGTTGAATAGTTGATCAGGTCAAGGTCTAGTGGAACAACTATAGTCCACACTCGCCTACCTGGGAGGACGCATATGAGATGTGTCAACAGTTTAATTACTTGTTTGATAGATTAGATATATATATCTATGTCATATACATTTATTGACTTGCATTTATATATGTACAAACTTCAAGACAAAGTTTAAAACAAGAGGGGTTGTATGTAACATCTCGTTCTACTGACCACACTTTTATTGACTTATTCTTTTAGGACACTTGCATGCAAGTGATATGGCTATGGTACATTATGGTTTCGTTCTGATTATGGGTTATATATGATGATGATGATGTATTGTGACTTATTTTTATTTTGATGTATATGTATTGGCAGATGTTATTGACGATTTTTCTAAGTGTGCAAGACACATGATAGGTTATGGATGTTGATGGCATCAATGGACTTCCTTGGACTCTGGATTGAGTCAAGGAGTGGATTTTATTTTGTTTGAGTATTTCATTTTATGCACATGTGACATGATTGATTACAGTATGATTTATGTATATGGATTATTGACATTGTTTTTGTCAGTGGATGAAGGCTTGACGATGCTTTCTAATCTAACTCACATAAGGAGTAAAGGGGCCATGCATAGAAACTTGACATTTGAGGGAGAGGTGTGGCAGTGTCCCTGTCACAGCCTACTCGCACTCCCACCATGACCTGAACTGTAGGTTAATGATTACCTAGTTTGATATTTCCACGATATCGTGAGGGTAGACTGAGACAGTCGCTCATGAAAATTTCTAAGGGGCGTGCAATAAGGCAGAATCATTATTCTTTAGAAGCCATTAGTCTCTCACAAGGTCGTCATAATGGATTGTTGAATCCAAGGTTTGGACAAACTTCCAAAACCAGCCAAAGGCGAGTGGCACCCTTGGAGCATGGGGGTGCGTCTTGAAGGGCACCTCATATAATTAAAAACTTCAGTCAATAAATCTAGGTGGCCTAGAAAACATTGAAATGGTTAGACCTTGTTATAGTAAAATAATTAATTAAAAACAGTAAATTAGTAATTTAAAATCCTAACAAAGGTCTAAGCCTAAGTCTAAGTCTAAATTAAATAAAGGACTAAATGAATTATGACATAAGTTAAAATATTTGAGATATAATCAAACTCTAGAAAATGGGGAAATAAAATTTAAAAGTTTAGATAAAATGCACATGTGTGCATGAAATTAATAAAAGGGATTTAAAAATAATAATAATAATAATAACTTGAGATAATTTGAGTGCGCATATAACAGTTTATTGAGTCAAACTACCACTAAGTCTCACTAAAGGAAGACTCCTAATCCAACTCTAAATAAGATCTATTTAGGAGACTCTCATTAAATGAGAAATTGGGGAACAAAGGAACAACTAAGAGTGAAAATAGGAACACATTGGGGAATGTGAGGGATTTTGTCTTTTTAAATATAAAAAAATGGTAATTAGTTTTTCAACTTGGGGAGAGTGTGTGGGTGAATAATAATAATTAATTTAATCTAAAAAGTTAATTATTTGTGCGTGAGGACATATCTTATTGGGGATTTTTCTATAAAATAAATGGTGTAGAAGGGAAAAGGACACATTTCTTCATAGTATTGTTATGCTGTCGAAATTTGGATTCACTGTGTTTTACTTGTGAGAGTTGGGATACCAATATTGAGGAAAGATTGGAATCTCTTTCTTGCAAGGCAAGCTTGGAGCTACTGTAATTTGGTTTTTGTGCTTGGTCGATTTATGGCTTGGGGGGCTAAGGGAGAAGAAGAGTACCCCTAGCATTGGCTAAGAGGTATCGATGAAGCTTTTACGTTAGCAAGAAAAAAGGAAGGAAAGTTAGGTGCAAGGTTAGAATCAGGATCGATAATCTACAGATGGTTATGGTACTCAATTGTTCAATAAAATTACTATAAAAATCATTTTTATCGTATGTTTGTGTTCCTAAGAAGTGATGAATAGATAATTTAATTTCTAGATTATTATATGTGTATAAGATTTCTATTATGTACGATTAGATTAAAATTTTATGATGTATTTGCTTAAAAGATTCAAATAATCATTGCACAGGATGATTAAACATGAAGTAAACAAAGATTCAAATATTTCTTATAAATACATGAACCAGTTATCTATCATTGTATTGCTATTGTACTTATGAATCGACATGTTATTTTATGATCTCTGCTTGGGGGTTATTCCTGGTAAACAAATGACTAAATTGATAAATTGTTAAATATGTGCAATCCAAGTACCTTAAGAAATAATTTTATGATTGCAGTTTTACTGATTTTTTCGTTACAAAAACGATTAGAGACTACCTTGACCCTTGCTAACAGGTTGAGATGTGAAAGGATAAGCCATTGATTTAGATCCTTCTTATTATAACATTTTCTCAGACACAAGTTCGAACTCCATGGAAATCAAACTTTTTAGTATTTCGAGTCGACTTTGTAATGTTGTAAATGTCTCTCTAGGAATATCCTTCCGTACTTGGAAAGCACTAGGTTCACAGTGCTTCGTTAAGGTTAAATAGCTTGTAGCTTAGTGTAAATTTTTTAATAGATTTCACATATTTTTTTTGTAAACTTTATTCACTTGCATCTGACTATTCTGAGTATTGGTTGATTTTGTTTTTTACCGAATCGAAGTTATTCGCACCTTTGTAACCATATGGGAACCCAAGTTTTTAACTGAATGAGAACCCAGGATACAATCCTTATTATCTTATTGAATACGTTAAATTACTCGCCAATACGGAACGAATCTAGTAATTATAATTATTATCATCATCAAATTCCTTAATCTTCATAGTGTGTACAGCATAATGCTTTTTCTATTTGAATTTATAGGTTTTATATTACACATGAGACTATATATTAGACAAACGTCTCTTACCATATATTTCAATGACTTTAATAACTACAATGATGTTTAACATTGTGATTTTATTTTTGTTTAAAATACTTTCATGCTTAATTGATTGGGATATTTACGACGATGATATAAAGATCCATCATTGTGGGAAGTGCTAGTTGAACCTAGTTTGTTTAGAAGTTACATATTCATCTCAATGTGGAACTATAATCTAATAATAAATAATGTAGAATCGTGATAACGATTGAATAATGGTTGACAATAATACATGCTCCAATTGTAATCTCACTGCAATGCTAAATTGAAACTTTGTAAGAAGCATTTAATAAGCATATTAACCTTGTGCATTACAATGACAAGAAAAATGATTGATTTATTATCGATGTAACCATCGTAAACCTTCATCTAAGGTTGGAGTTAAAATTATCAAGTGAAAGTTCAATAATTAACCTTATCTCAATCTTAAAATTGATCATAGTTGTCGTATGGACATTTCCATAATGTGTATAGTTCAAAGTTATTCATGTAAATTTAAGCAACATTATATTATTGTAATAGATTTCTACATTGAATTAAGTTATGTAATATATTTAGGTAGGTGGGTCACATGTTATCATCTCAAGGATGTGTTTTTGTGTTTTACAATTTACATTAAAATACTCTTAGTAATAATTTAGTGTCTAATAATTACTTCAAGTAAAACTGATGATAATAGTTATACACATTAGGATTATTTAATTATCATATGAAATTTTTATTTAATCTCGTTTTGAAATGAAGTCGATGAAAATTTTAGTGAGGATAATGGAATAGTTCAAATACCTACTAATGTTCTCTCGTTGTGATTCCTCTATGTCTACTTACATACTTAATGTCTTAAGGGAAGGGATGTTTCAGTTAAGGTGATAAATGCTTGGTTATTGGTGACGTTGTGATGATTAGTTATGGTCTATTGTTATCATTGTATCCTAATTAATTCCTTTGGTCATTATGTTTAGTATATATATTATATTCAAAAAAAAAAAATCACTACTTGTTGTTAGTCACTCACTTTGTCTTGAATAGGGAATGGTTGTTACATATGGTATCAGAGTGGGTTCAACCCTGCGACATTGGACCGTTACACCTTCCATTGTGTTAAAATTAAATTATTAAAGATGTATTACTAATTAATTTTGAAAATTGTCCATGCAGGTAATCATGGTTAGAGGACGCAGGGGAAGTAGGCATCGTGGTGCAGGAGGAAGAGGTATGCCTCCTCCGTTGGTATCCATGCCCGAGGGATCCAACCCTCAGGGAGATGAGAAAACTACTAAGCAGGAGCAGGTTGTTTTAGGATATGTGGTAGGTATGATGAGATCATTTCAGAGGTTGTCAGAGGCTTTGATCAGTCACCTGGATTGAGATGAGGGCAGAGCATATTTTCCCAATGAGGGTTCACAGTGTGCTCCAGCTGGTAGTAGTAGTATACACAGAGAACTCGCGAAGGTGAAGTTTCCCAAGTTCTGGGGTGTCAGGGAAGGCTTAGTCACTAAGGCATGGTTGGAGAACATGACGATGTGCTTCATGATTCGTGATTACACCCCCAACATGAAAGTCTGCATGGCGTTCTTTCAGCTAAAGGGGGGTGCTCTACTTTGGAGGAAGACACTCATATCTCAACTAAACATGGTCGTTGAAGACATGTCATGGGAATTGTTCGAGGAACGATTCTGGGAGAGGTACTTATCAAATGAATTCATTGAGCATCATCTTAATGAGTTCAACGCCTTATGACAAGGTAGTTGTACGGTGCCCCGGATGGGGTGACACGTCGGGAAAGGGAGCCACGCGAGAGCCAGCCGAGATGTCCCCATTAATATATTCACCGGTCGGCGTCCCCTCACCATTCAATTCCACTATGAATACTAGCGTTAGCATTAACCCGACGAGGCCTCTCGCTCGCGGGACTTGTACCAGTCTGAACAGCACCATTCAAGCGGCCATTATAGCCATGGAGGCCCGGCTCTTGCTATTCTTCATAGCTTGGATTGTTGAAGCGGAGAACCAAACGCTCTGGGTAGCTTTCGCTCTCGCAGAACAGCATTACCACTGTCGCCTCTCTGCGCACTTGAAGGTGCCAGCGACATATCATAGAACTCCCGGGGCGATAGGAAGCAGAACGAGCAATTGGAAACTCTATCAGACCTACACCATGCCAAGACTGCGCGGGACACCACGAAGAGGAGCGGCATGGTACGCCGCGAAATCCAGGAGGAAGCGAAAACAAAAATTTGAGGCAGCCCTCGCCATGGCCACTCGACGGAGGAGAGTGCGGCCACGAACACCGCCCATGGCGTACATGGTCGAGGAGATTCCAGAAGGAGGCATACCAGAGAGCATTCCGGAACACCTGCTATTTATGGTACCTGAAAATTGGCACCCGCCTTCAGACTTCAACCAGGGACGATGGCCCTTACCCGTTGGCGATAAAATAACCCCTCAAGTTGGCAGCTTCGAGGCGCCACTCCCGCCCTGTTATATCGAAGAGGAGATACCCCCCGACTCACCCCAAAAGGCGGAGAAGGACATGCCAAAGGGGCACGACAAGGATTCCAATGAAGGCAGCGGTCAGGACCAGGAGCCCGCAACCAATTGGGACTGTCTCAGTGTCATCTTTGAGATCAGAAGCCTGCTGGGAGATCAGACCTTTCGGCTCGCAAGGATAGAACAGCGACTGGACATGTACTTCGCAGCTCACTCTCGGACACATCTGAGGCGCCAATGCCCCACTTGCGCGCGTGCATACGCCTTCCCAGCTGGATGGAAGATCACAGAGGACCAGCTCAGATGCGATGGATAGCAGGTTAAAGGAAGTTCAGACTTGGTTTTGTTTTCCTATCTAGTTATTAGCATGACTTTGAGTCTTCTAGTTCTTAGTCTGGTTAGAAAACTTATGATATTTAGTTGCATTTTCAACCCTGCACGTCCTGGTTTCCTCCGGGCGGGACGTGGCAGGGAAAAACTTGGATATTTTAAGACCAGGGTGACATTTGGCATGGGGCGTCCAGCTGTCCTGGTTTCCTATGTAGGCGGGACAACTGGCATCCCAAGCAGCTCTTTCTTTTTGTACATTTTGGCTAAAGTAATATAACAGGTCCCGCCCCCTTTTTATTTACAAAAAAAAAGGTAGTTGTACGGTGACGGAGTATGAGGCCAGGTTCATGGAGATACTTAGGTATGCTCCACATCTAAATACAAAGAAGTTGAAGGTCAATAAGTTTGTGTTCGGCCTTAACTTCAAAATTTGTGAAAAGGTGAGGATTCTAATGCCTCAGACGTTGCATGATGGATTTCATAGTCCCTCATAGCAGAGGAAGAGTTGAACAGTGGGGGTCAAGGAAGGACTCCTTCTAGACCGTTTGGAGAGACGACATTAGGAGTGAAAAAACATCAGACACAATCCAGATAGACTTCTAAGCATTGAGATACACCCATAGGACCTATGTTCTTGGCACCACGATGTCAGGTTCCTCAGCAGAGGATTCCTTACAGAGAACCACAACAGCAGCAGTAGCATCGTCCAAGGTAGCAGCAGCATTTTAGGCATGTTCAGCAGAACATACCAAGATCACAGGTTGCTAGGCCAAAAGCTTCTACTTCAAGGACCAATAGCATTGGACCGAAGGCCAGATGTTGGACATATGGAGAGCCACATTACCAGCAAGAGTTTTTGATAGAGAAGGCCAAAGTGGTCAGATCATCAGGACCCACTATAGTTTGAGATTTGGGCAAGGCGCATGGGATACATGCAGCGATGAACAACCTCCAAGGCGAGCACCAGTCCACTATGCTCGAGTTGTTAGGCAGATTCGTTGATCAAAACTTTAGTATTTTGATAGATACGGAGAGATTTATTTCTAGTGTAGTGCTAAAGAGAATTAAGGTTAAGGTAGTCGATAAGGACGAGTTCAAATACGTAGAGCTAGCATCGGGAGCTAAAGAGAAGGTGGGAGGAAAGGTTATCGATTGTAGCATAAAATTGGGTGATTTTGTAACGAAGGTAAATCTTTATGTCACAATATTAGGATCTTATTACATAGTGATTGGTATGGACTGGTTAGAATCACATGATGCGATACTTAACTATAAGATTAAACGGTTAAGTTTGACGGATGGTTTGGGACAAAGTAGATTAATTCTAGGAATAAACCAGGGAGTGTCCTTGAGGTTCATTTCTTCTCTACAACTACAGAAGAGAATGAAAAAAGGATGCAAGTTATATGTAAACTTAGCGCTAAATGAAAAGGGCGAGGTGGAAGGACTAGAAAACCTTCCAGTAGTATCATAGTTTGCAGACATATTTCTGGAGGAACTACCAGGTTTACCACCAGAAAGATAACTTGAGTTTACCATAGATTTGAAACCTGGAGCCGAACCAATTGCAAGAATGCCTTATCAGATTTCAATGCCATACTTGTAGGAGTTGAAAATGCAACTGAAGAAATTGTTAGACTTGGGAATTATATGTCCAAGTGTGTCACCGTGGGGTCCACCAGTTATTTTTGTGAGAAAGAAGGATGGATCATGGAGACTTTGTATTGACTATTGTCAATTGAACAAAGCGACAATCAAGAACCAGTATCTGTTGCCAAGGATTGACGATTTATTTGATCAGATGAAGGGAGAAACTGTTTTTTCTAAGATCGACTTGAGATCAGGATATCACTAGTTACGGATCAAAGAGGAATATATCCCTAAGACTGCATTTCAGATGAGATTCAAACACTATGAGTTCGTCGTTTTATCGTTTGGATTAATGAATGCCCCGGGTGTATTTATGAGTTTGATGAATGCATTGTTCCATGAATACTTGGACAAGTTTGTTCAAATATTTATTGATGAAATACTGATATTCTCGGATGAAAGAAGAGAATGACGAAAACTTGAGATTGGTCCTACAATGTCTAAGAGAAAAAAAAATGTATGGGAAGCTATCAAAATGTTCTTTTTACCAATCAAAGATTCATTACTTGTGACCTATCATATCTATTGAAGGTATCACTATGGATCCAACGAAAGTAGAGGATATAATGGAATGGACAACATCGACTAACGTACAACAAGTACGTATATTTATGGGTTTAGAAGGATATTACCAATAGTTCATCGAAGGTTTTTTGAAGATAGAAAATCCAATCACAGAATTGCAGAAGAAAAACAAGAAGTTTGTATGGACTTAGAAATGTGTGGAAGCATTTCAAAAGCTCAAGGAGTTGTTGATGATAGTGTTGGTCAACTGAGAGGGGGGGCTGAATCAGTTGTTACCGTGCTTAAACAATTATGCTTCTTTTAACCTCTTTGTTGAGACACTAAATGATAATCACAATAATGCAGGGAAA
>SNQJ01S0074350.1:88625-107002 GCA_010110895.2 Picea sitchensis
TAAATACATTATTAATAATGTATTTAATGTATAAACTAATTAATGTATTAATGTATAAATTAATTAATACTTAATGTTACTTAACAATATTAATAATAATAAATTCATTATTAATAATATATTTAATGTATAAACTAATTAATGTATTAATATCTAAATTAATAAATACTTTGCATTATAAGTTACATTATTAATGTATTAATACTTTAATAATGTATTATTAATTTATTAACTAATTAATACATTAATTATGTATTAATATATTAATGGTGGTCCAAAAGGCATGTCTGTCACCAACTAGCAACAACCACTTTTATGTAAAAGGTGGTTGATATACGTTGATCGACGCCATTTTCCACCTTTTTAAATTAATGATGTCGATCGACGTATATCAACCACTTTTTACATAAAAGTGGGTGTTTCTCGTAAGTTACAATGCCTATGTTTCAAGGAAAGAAGAATTTAAAAAAAAAATGGGTGTAGATGAAGTTCTTTTAGGTATTAAGAAGTTACATTGTTTATGTTTCAAGGAAAGAAGTATAATTTTAAAAAATCTTTGGGTATATATGAAGGAGGAATGAGTTTTTGGTGGAAAATAAAACAAAGTTAGGTTTACCTCATAATGATTGGTACAATGAAAAATACAAACCAATTTGAAAAATACTAGTAAGTACTACTCCATATTGTAGATTTTAACTTTGTACAACTAATTACTCGAAATAGATTCTTAATAAAAACAAAAAAGATAAAATGATACACACACACACATTACACAGAGAATTTACCATGGAAACTCAAACCATGAAAACCAACAACTTGTTTGAGAGTCTCACCTCTATTCGTTTATTCATCATATCTCTTCATTGTTTACAATACAATATATATAGGATCCCGCGACATCCGCACCCCTAATCCATTAAACAAGATTAGTCAACAACCAGAATTCCTTAACTAGAATTACAAAACATTAGCAAGAACCATGTGCCAAAACACCGCCAAAAAATAGATGCAAAAAATACCATTTGCTTTTACCGTGGTGTTAACCTCGAACCCCAACATAGGGGGCTCGACCCCCCTATAACACTACATATAGTCATGAAAATAATATAAAACATACTCAACATTCTCCCATTTTTTTTTTGTTTGCATACAGGGAGGTACATGGTTACATAATCAACAATCCAGAGAAACAATGCCACATATCCTCTACACCAAGAGAACTTCTCAGTGCTCATATATTTTGTTAATGAATCAACAACGCTCTTCAAAGTGTCCACCTTCATAAACAACACCTTCTTTTCTTCAACCATGTCTCTGAAAAAGTAATATTGAACATCAATATGCTTCGTCTTTGAATGATAAGAAGAGTTCTTCACCATGAGGATTGCACTCTGACTATCACAATGTATCCTTACAAATTTTTGTACCAACCCAATACCTGAACACAATCTATGTAACTATATTTTTTTCTTTCTTGCATGAGTGGCTGCCATGTATTCATCTTCTATAGTTGAGAGTGTCACTATAGACTCTCTTTTTCTCATCCAACTCATTGCTCCTCCAAATAGGTTAAATACATACCCACTTGTAGTTCTTCTGCGATCCATATCTCCAACCAAGTCTACATCCAGAAAACCAGGAATGTCCAACACTATGTACAATCATGGTATTCATTGGTAGAACAATCCATAACTACTAGTTCCACGCAAATAAATGAAAACCCTATTTACTGTTGCCCGATGCTCCTTCCCTGGTTTTGACATATACCTGTTCAAAACTCCCACTACATGTGCAATGTCTAGTTTAGTAGAGACTATTGAATACATCAAATTTCTAACTACACTAGCATATGGAACCCAAGACATGTCCTACTCCTCTTCTTATGTCTTCAGAAACTGATCTGTAGATAACTTTACACATAAAGGAATATGAACCCTGATCAACTTAAATTTTTCCATGTTAAACCTTTGCAATATTGTCTTGACATGTTTTCTCTAATTTAACTAGAGTTTTCTTTTTGTTCGATCTCTTTTAATTTACATGCACAAAATGAAATTTGAAACACCAAGATCATTCATGTCAAATTTATAGGACAATTGATTTTTCACATCTTAGATAATCTCCTTATCGTTTCCTATCAATAATATATCATCCACATACAAGAACAAATAAATAAGATGATGATCGATTAATTTGAAATACACAACGATCCGCTTTGCTCATTGTGAATCCAAGTCCCAACATATAAGTATGTAATTTTGATATGATATCCTTGGTAATTGCCTTAACCCATACATGGAATTTTTCAGCTTGCATACCAACTCTTTCTTTCCCTTTACAACAAAACCTTCTGGCTACTTCATGTAGATTTATTCTTCCAAATCCCCATGTAGGAATGTTTTGTTCACATCCATATATTCTACCTCAAAACAAAACACAATAAAAACAGATAAAATAAATCTATTAGAATTTAATTTGGTAACAAGAGAAAAAATTCACCAAAGTCAATTCTGTCTACCCGGGAATAACCTTTTTCTACTAAATGAGCTTTGCATTTTTCCATTTTTCCTTTTGCATTTAGCTTATTAAACACCCGTTTGTTGTCAATGGGATTTCTTCTAGTCAACAAATCCACTAGATCAGAGATGATTTTAAGGATGGAAATTTACTTTAAAATGTAGAAACCTTGGCGGATATTACTAATCTTTCACATGTCAACTATAAATGTTTGGTGATATTTTTGTAAAAATATTCAAATTCCTAAGGATTTTATATAGTTTGTATAAAATTTTGGTGATTTGTAAGGTAAAATAATTTTATCCTTTAGAATTTGGGTGAATCATTTTTAGAATAACGAATATTTGTTTGGGAAAAACCATGGAAAATTAGCCCATGAGGGAAATTTAGCCCCTAAAATCATCTTTGCACTAGATCCCAAGCCTCATTCTTTTCCAAGGCTTCCATTTATTCAACCATGTCCATTTTCCATAGTTTTCCGTCATCTGAATCCACTACCTCCCTAATAATTCTAAGATCATCATCAGTAATAGACAAAGAAAAATTTAAATGAAAAGAAGGTGGAGTATGCATTTTTATTGCCTTCATTCCTGAACCAATCCCCTCAATATTGGAGTATGAGGATATTCTTATTTTGAATATTTTTCTTTTGTAAAATTTGATTCATCATCCTTTGACTCAAACTCTATTTTTTCTGGTTCTTCCTTCCTTGGTAGGACTTCATGTTCGACAACATCTTTCATTTCTCTAAATACTGTTGAATTTTGTAACTATGGTCAGTCTTGCTAATGTGAAAAGTAAAAAGTTGTGGTTGTTGTGGAGGCCAGTTTAAGATAAATATATATAATAAATAAGTAGTTGTTTATTATCTAAGGAACACATACTTTCATGGATGATCACCATATTCTCTCTATATATATGAAACATTCATCGTTGTAAATAATGCATCGATTGTATTTCATCTTATATAAAAATCAATATGGTATCAGAGCTAGACTAGGCTTGATTCCCAAACTAGAGGGCCCGGGAAAATAAGAGAGATGGATTGGGTGTCCTCCTAACCATTTAGAGCTCCATTCCATTTCCAAAGATTTCATCTGTATCATTTCTCAAGACCGAAAAAATCCATATGAGAAAATAGGATTTGCATTTGTGCACTGTTGATTCCTGGGAACAATCGTCTAGGTGGTAAACAAAGATAAACTTGCCAAAGGAAGAGATTCTCATCTTCATCTAATAAAATATGGAAACCTCCTTCTGTTGGATGCAGATGGAAGCATTGTGTGGAACATTGAAACTGGTATCATGAATGTAATGGAGGTTGTGCTTATAGAAATGAGAATATGGTGTTGTGCAACTCATCAGGTGGTGATTGTGAGTTTGTATGGGAAAGATTTCAATATCCAACCGATACTCTTCTTCCAATCCATCCCCTCACAAATAATGTGAATCTAATATCCATATTGACGAGGAGCACGTTTAAACAAGTCTATTATCGCCTCTACTTTGATAGCGACAATTTTCTTCAACTCCTTTACGAGCGATCAAACACATTGAATGTCCAAGCCATGTTGAATGGATCTGCTAGTTTTCATTCAAACGATGAGTTTAACATGGAGGATTTAGATTATGGGGAAGGCCCCAAGAGAAGATTAACTTTGGACGTTGACAGAAACGTGAAGCTATATAGCTTGGTGGAAGAGACACGTATATGGAGCATTGTTTGGATGGTGATCCCTGATCAATTTTCTATTCATGGTTTCTGTGGAATCTACTATCTTTGCATATACACTCCAAATCCCAGTTGTACTTGTCCCATTGGTTTTCACATGAAATATTCCACCGATTGGTACCAAGGTTGTGAGTGTGATAAACCATTGAATGGGCATGGTGCATCTAGTCCAAAGCTTATTTATCCTCCACATACAAATTATTTTTCCTATGATTTATCTTAGCCTGTTGACATTACATTGAAAGAGTGTAAATGTTTTTTCATGAATGAGAACAATTGTGAAGGCTTTGTCCACATAATGGATTGCATCGGATTGTGTTATCCTAAGTATTTACTCCTTAATGGATTTCGATTTCCCGAGTTCTTTTGAATAATACTTGGATGGAGATATCTTTCCATAACATATAAGAGATATTGGCTATGAACATCTAGGCTACTAAGATATTCTTGAGGGATTCAAGAAGTTCAACTTTTCAGAATTGAAGAAAGTGATAGATAACTTCATGATAATACTGGGACTAAGGATATATTGGATCTAGCATGTGGAGGATGCAGAAGAAGTATTTGACGGAATGCCTCAATGCGATGATCATGGTAGGGTTTCCTAGAAGGATTTGAGGCTTTCTCAATATGTCATAAGGGGAGCATATGATGACATAAATGTCACGACGTGAGCGGTGAAGGATCACTTGGCTAAGCTATGTGCCAGGATGTTAGCAGGAGCAGACCAACTCATCGATTAGTGCGAGAGGGAGTTGGACTCAAGAGTTCAAGATGAAGGATCCTGGATTGATACATTACATTTTGGTATTATAAGTATGGAAAATCCATGTGAGATCTTCCTTGGTCAAGGGAAGTATGTTATCACAATCCTTAAGATATTTGGGATGATGGACTGCAAGTCAATGGAAACTCCCATGGTGACTAACCTAAAGAAGTTGAGAGACTTTGATTTTGATTTACTAGACCACTCCATGTAACAACAGTTGATTGGCTCACTAATGTGTTTGGTTAAGACCAGACCATACATTTGATTTGCCGTGAACACATTGACCCACTTCCAGGTGGAACCGAGGCATGAGAATTGGATTGTTGCAAAGAACATTTTGATATATTTGTGTGGCACACTAAATTATGTTTTAAGATATGTCTCAAACAATAATGTACAACTGCATGGATATACATATTCGGATTGGGCTAGTAGGAAAAAAAAGTTCATCGCACTGATGACTACAGAGGAAGAGTATATTCCATCTCGTGATTCACGTACAAGAGTAGTATGGTTCTGTAAGTTAGTTTCTGCACTGTTTGATCAGGTGTTAGATTCGACCGTAATATATTGTGATAATCAAAGTTGTGTGAAGCTTTCATAGAAACTTTTGTTCCATGACAAGTTGAATCACATTGAGATCAAGTACTACTACATCCATGATAAATTCCAGAAGGGATAAGTAAACCTCCAGTATATCTCCACCAATGAGTAGATAGTGGGTATTCTAACGAATCCTTTGTCCAAAGGGAAGTTTATATAATTCATGGACAAGTTGGGACTTGTGGAGATTTCTCCCTTACTTGAGAGGGAGTGCTAATCTGTATCATGCTAGTATGTTAGTACAACTTATATATGATGCTTTTGCATCATGCTAGTAAAACTTAGATATGATTATGTTTCATCATTCTATTACAACTTAGATATGATGCATTAGCATCATGCTAGTACAACTTAGAGATGATGCATTTTCCTAACTCACACCATGCTAGTATAGCTTAGATATGATGTGGTAGCATCATTCTAGTACAACTTAGAGATGATGCATAGACATTGATCTACATCATGCTATTACAACTTAGATATTATTTAGAAGCATCATGCTAGTACAACTTAGAGATGATGTAGATGACACTCCACATCATGCCATTACAACTTAGATATGATGCATTCACATCATCCTAATACGTCTTAGAGATGACACAATGGAGAGAGTGGTCTAGGATAGACATTATTCCTAAGTTCATAGGTAGTGACCAAAGTGGGAAGAATGTTCCTTCTCCGTGAGTTCACAGTAGTGACCAGAGTGTGGAGATACATGAAAAACATTCTTCTTGTGTTACCGTTAGTGACTAGATTAAGAAAAATGGTTCTTGTATCCCATGAACAATCAGTTGAGTGTACAAAAAATGATACCTGTAGCATCATGACCAAATTACTTAGATAGACTGTGTCTCATATAGTTGATGTTGTATTATGTGCCATGTGTCAAGATACTGACCAGGTTGTGGAATTTGATGATGTTTATGTTGATGTTTCAACATCGGGCATTCATTCTCCTAGGATTTGTGATGGTGATTTGACCATTGGTGAATGACCCAAGCATAGTATTCAAAGAACAAAAGACTCGATGTGCTAGTGTTCCTCCAGTGTGTGGAAACATCAGGAAGACATTCACCCACACGGGTGTACCTGTGGAGAATGTTCATAGTAAGGATCAGATAAGCATTCTCTTAGATTGGGCTGCAGACCAAGGGAGCTAGGATACATTTATCAAAAATGTGTACTGGTGGTAAATGGACCCAGGCGTAGTCCTTCATTGATCATGACAAGGAATAATATGGAATTGAGGTGCTTTCCATGTGTCAATTATCATCGAGATAACATTCAATCATAGGGGTGTACTTATGGTGAATGACACTTATGTGTTGTTTGTCTTAGTCATAGTAATTTTACAAGGAATAATAAAGACTCAATATGCTAGATTTTATCACATGCAGACCCAGAGTGATGTTGATCATAGAGAGAGTCAATTGGCTCATAGGGAGAGACAAAGAGGTAGTTTCCCCTTGATTCATGTGGGAGAGAGACATCTCCCAATAGTGTCAAACATGTGTCATGATTCTAGGGATAAGTTTGTATACTTCAAAGACACGCATGGCATGATGAAGAATGTCTCTCTCCTTGAGAGGGAATGTTGATGTTTGGACAACATCGAGAAGACATTCTCCCCTATCATATTGTAGGTTGCTACTAACATTGCAGATGATGATAAATACCTTCCTATTTAAGAGGGATTTATCATATGACAACCAACTTGCATATGATTATGATTACCTTCCTAGTTAAGAGGGAGTGTTGAATTTTGTAACTATGGTCTATATTCATAATGTGAAAAGTAAAAAGTGAAAATTTGTGTTTGTTGTGGAGGCGAGTTTAGTATAAAGATATATAATAAATAAGCAGTTATTTATTATCCAAGGGACACATCCTTTCATGGATGGTCACCATATGTTATATATATATGAAACACTCATTATTATAAATAATGCATCGATTGTATATCATCTTATATAAAAATCAACAAATACCACATCTTGACTATACACTTCCTTCTTATTTTCTGGTTTCCAAAGATTATAACCTTTCATACCACCTTTATACCCAATAAAGATACACTTTTCAACCTATTTATCTAGCTTACTCTTGTTTTCCTTTGGAACGTGAGCATAAAACTCACAACCAAATACCCTGAGATGTGTGAGAGAGAGTTTCTTACTAGTACATACCTTTTTTGGAGTATTTTCATCCAGTGTTGATGAGGATGATTGATCTACCAGGTAACATGCAATACCCACTCCCTCTGCCCAAAATTCTTGTCCTAACCATCACCACTAAGTATGCATCTTGGATTTTCTATCAATATCATGGTCATCCTTTCTACAACTCCATTATGTTGAGGTGTATATGGAGTAGTATTATTCCTTACTATACCAGACTTCTGACAAAATTCATTGAATTCATTTCCTCAAAATTATAAATCATTATTCATCCTTATCACCTTAATTATTTTCTTTGTTTTATTATCCACAAGAGCCTTAAAATATTTAAACCTGTCAAATACTTCAAATTTCTTCTTGAGGAAATATATCCATGTATGCCTAGAGAAATCATCTATAAATGATACATAATACAAAAAAAATTCCATAGTGAAATTGACATAGGTCCAAACACATCATCTTGCAACAACTGTAAAATTTCCTCTGCCCTCGTTTCACCAGAGGGGAATATTACTCGATTATGCTCCCCATATACAAAAAGTTCATAGAAATCAAAATCCAGAGATTAGTTATAAAAATCGTCAACCATAAATTTACCGTGTAGTAGTCAAAATCCCTTCTCTTCAATATGCCTTAGTCTTTGATGCCACAACATAGCCTTTTCTCCAACGAGTGTAGGAGTTTTTTATTATTAAAATACAATATCAACAATAATGGAACTATTACATCCATCACTAATAGTTATTTCCTACAACTTATATAGAATTCTAATTTGAACTCCCTTTAGAAACACAATTTATCCTTGAACCAACCTGCATGTTTCTTTCTGAAACATTGTTTTTACCCCTCCATTCCTCATTTTTCTTACATAAATCAACTTTATTTCCAATCCTAGGATGTGAAGAACACTATAGAGTGTTCTAATACTTCCATCCATGACCTTCAACTTGACGTTTCCTTGTCCTATAATTTTGGTTGTTGATTAATCACCTAGGAAAACATCACCTCCATCATACCTTTGATATTCGCAGAACGACTCCCTGTGAGGAGTCATATGAAATAATGCACTTGATTCAAATAACCATGCCTCATGATCTGGATGCGCGCTTGAATAAGAAAAGTAAACATCCCTCCCTCTCCCATGTGTTTTTTTGCTTCTATAGAAGGATCATCATTATATCCCTTCCCTCTCTCAACACTTTTGGATCTACATTACTTCTTGTATTTCTCTTGTTTTCCACATCTCCAATATACATTTACAAACTTTCCAAGAGATTTAAATATATCGTTATATTTAGATATCCCACTTGAGGACTTATATCTATTTCTTTCTTGGGAGTGTCCTCTTGTAAACAATGCTTCTGTGCTCTCGCTTTCCATGTTCTTCCACCTCATCTCCTCCAAAGATAAGGATAAGACCACATCATTGAAACTTAAATTATTTGTATTACTACCTATGGTTATAACCAACTAGCCCATGAGTCTGGTAAATATCACAATAAACTGATACATTTATCTTCAACATACTTAACAAATTAATGAGAACTGTGACCTGAAAAATGAGAACTCTCACCCAAAAAGCTCATAGTTTTTGTTCAAAACCACCCAAATCAACCCTTTTTTCGAAAAGTGGTTCTACCTATACCACAACTTTATTATTAGTGGCTAAAATGTGACTTGATTGAAATTGTAGGAAATTGTGTGTAGTGACCTAACTTAATTAAACCCAAAAATTCATACTATTAAACATGAAATTCCTTTCTCATTGCATAAGTAATTCATTAACCATCATATAAGCATATAATATTCAACAGAATTTAAATTTTATTTACAGCATGAAAATAACTTACATAATCATTGCATAACTCAACAAATTCATAAATAAAATACTTCTTTATGATGCTAACTCCCACTGATATGGTTGTCCTCTCTCCTGCCTTGCCCAACCTGCTACTTGACCAAACCCTGCCCAAACCAACTAACCATCCAGCCAGCTAGGAGCAGCCTGTCCGGCTCCCTAGCTCCAAGATACCGTAAGGAATCCTGCCCCCCGTGCCCAAAACCCCTGCAACCCGGTGCCCCCTGCAATGGTTCACCAAAACTCCAGAACCCAACAACAAAAACTAGAAAATATCCAACCAGAACTACAGTCTTCTCCTCTCCAATAATTCTTCCTGCCCCCAAATTCTCATACCCCCTCCCATAGGACTCTTCGCCCATCATATATTCCCCTTCACTGACTCTCCTCCGCTCCATTAATTACCTTATCCCCTCCTTTATTACCTTATCCTTAACCTGTCATACGTAAAGTTTCATAAGGATTAAATTAAAGTTATTAATCCCCTTAATTTATTACCCAAATCATTGAATGTGTTAGGCAATCAATTAATTAATCAATCAAAAGTTATAAACAATGAATAAATAAATAAATAAATAATATTATTAATACTAATCATTGTTTAACTAAAACCATATTAGGACAATTAATTATCTAATTAATTTTACTTAATAATCCCTATGCATCTATTTAACCNAATTTGGACATTTGAAAAAAGAATTACAAGTTAAATGAGTACATCAATAAAAAATAACATACTAACCTTGCAAGTTCAAAATCCAAGCTATGTAGATCGAGAATTGGATTTGTTCAACCGGTGGGTGATGGAAAAAATAAACATCTCAAACAAAAGCCAAGAACAGTGTTGCAACTATAGCAATTGTGTCGCAAAGTCTCTTAAAGTCACGTATATATAGATAAAATAGTCAAATAGTCGTTAACACCGACCAATGAGATAGGTAAATTTTTCGTCGCTATTGCCACGAAAGATCGTCTCTATAGCAACTAAAATCCCGACTAGGTTAAATTAATATTTTCGTCGATATTGCGACAAAATTTCGTGGCAATATCCACGAAAATCCCGCCATGTTTAAAAAAATGATGAAACTAGTGGAAGCGTGGAAAATTTTCGTGGAATAATCTGCCCATATCTAGTAGTGCTACTTTATTTGAAGAATCTATTCATAAGAAAGAATGAACATATGTCATCACAGAAGAATACCAATCCATTATAAAGAATGATATATGGGAAATAGTTCTCAAACCAAAGAGCAAGGATGTGGTATCTTCCAAATGGATTCACAAGATAAAACATGTTGTTGATGGAAGTATTGATAAATATAAAGCAAGGTTTGTAGCTCGTGGATTTTCCCAAATGGAAGGCATTGATTACGAAGAGATGTTTGCTCCTGTAGCCAGATACACTTCAATCAAAACTATCATATCCCTTACAGCTAATATGAAATGGAAGTTACACCAGATATATGTGAAACAACTTTCTTAAATGGTGTCATTGAAGAGGAAGTGTATATAGAACAACCTCAAGGGTTTGAGGTTGAAGATAGAGAAACACATGTCTGCAAATTGAAGAAGGCTATGTATGGATTGAAACAAGGTCCTAGAGCTTGGTATGGAAGAATTGACAGTTTCCTTGCAAGCTTGGGCTTTACCAAGAGTAAAGTTGATTCTAATATGTACTTCAAGGTTATGAATGATGAGCATGTTATATTGTTGTTGTATGTGCTTCAAGGTGGTATGAAAGGAATATCTTCAAGCAATTTTGGTCGAGTTTGCAAGAAATTTAGTGACAAAACCCTCAATCAAGTGGGTCAAAGTAAAAACAAGAAAGCTAGAAAAGATGTAAAGCAACACTAGAGATGCAAAGAAGCAACATCACTATAAGCAACGAGCAAACAAGTGGCGAGGAAGATAATTTGGATATTCAATCACAACAAAGAGACAAAGTCCAAAGAAGTCTCAGAGATAGAAAATGACTAGCAAGAGTTGAAGGACAACCAACATGAGAAGAACATGTAATAATAACGCAAAAGCACTCTCAGACAAAGTAAGCATAAAGGAGTGTCCAGGAGGTTACCAAGAATTCCAGGGTCAAATGGTGTTGGGGATTGTAAATTTATAATCAAGTGATTATATACATTAACAAGTCTCTTGTTCAAATTAACTAATGGATATTGTTGCTAAATATATATACATGTCATTCTTGTCATTAATGTTTGAATTTATTGAAGTTACTATTATTGTTGCAATGGATACAATTTGTTTCAGTCACTAATACATGAATAGGTTGAAGTACACACTCAATTATTTGGTAGTTGTTTTATAGCATTGTTCTACATTTGTTTTTTATAAATGAACTGTATATTATCTATATTTGGAATTGTTACAAAGAATTGTGATGCAACCATTGAAACACATCAATTTCAAACCAAGATAGAAACATAATCCCTATATAATTTATGCAACTATGATAAATCTTAACTATCATAATTGGCCATATGAGCTAACGTGTTCCATTGGATATACTTTCATAGAAAAATATTGGGCTCTTCATCGTCTCCTTTTTTTTTAATTTTTATTTCAAGCTTGTTTTTGTTGTCTTCTCCAAGATTACTCTAACCATCAAATCACCTTCCATTGGAAAAAATTCGACCCTTCAGTATCCTACTTTTTTTTTTCTCTCCCAATCTTATCTCTAATGTAATTTCCAAGCTATCTTTTGGCCATTAGAAAATATTGGGCCTTTAATTATCCCATCTTTCTCGATGTTTCTTCTATGTAACATCATGTTCTACTGAGAAAACTTTTATTGACTTATTCTTTGAGGAAACTTGCGTGCAAGTGATTGTTTATGGTACATTATGATTTCATTCTGATTATGGGTTATATATGATGATGATGATGTATTGTGACTTATTGTTATTTTGATGTATATGTATTGTCAGATGTTATTGACAGTTTTCCTGAGTGTGCAGGACACATGACAAGTTATGGATGTTGATTGTTTCAATGGATTTCATTGGACTCTGGATTGATTCATGGAGTGGATTGTACTTTGTTTGAGTATTTCATTTTACGCACATGTGACATATGATTGATCACAATATGATTTATGTATATGAATTATTGACATTATTTTTGTCAATGGATGCAGTCTTTACGATGCTTGCTAATCCGACTCACATAAGTAGTAAAGGGGCCATGCACAGAAACCAGACAATTGAGGGAGAGGTGTGGAAGCGTCCTTGTCACGGCCTACTAGCACTCTCGTTGTGACCTAAACTGTAGGTTAATGATTACCTAGTTCAAGAGGTCCACGATGTCATGAGGGAGAACTGAGATAGTCACTCATGGATATTTCTAAGGGGCGCACAATAAGGCAAAATATATATTCCTTAGAAGCCCTTAGTCTCTCACAAGGTCGACCGAATGGAGTGTTGACTCCAAGGGTCAGACAAACTTCCAAAACCAGCCAAATTCGAGTGGAACCCTTGGACAACGGAGGTGCGTCTTGAAGGGCACGTCGCATAATTAAAAACTTGAGTCAATAAATCTAGGTGGCCTAGAAAACATTGAAATTGTTAGACCTTGTTAGAATAAAATAATTAATTAAAAATAGTAAATTAGTAATTTAAAAGCCTAACAAGAGTCTAAGCCTAAGTCTAAGTCTAAATTAAATAAAGGACTAAATGAATTATGACATAAGTTAAAATATTTGAGATATAATCAAACTCTAGAAAATGGGGAAATAAAATTTAAAATTTTGGATAAAATGCACATGTGTGCATGAAATTAATAAAAGAGCTTTTATTAATTTTGGATAAAATGCACATGTGTGCATGAAATTAACCTTATCTCAATCTTAAAATTGATCATAGTTTCCATATGGACAGTTCCATAACGGGTATGGTTCAAAGTTCTTCATGTAAATTTGAGCAACATTATATTATTGTAATATGGACATTTCCATAATGGGTATGGTTCAAAGTTCTTATATTATTGTAATATGGACATTTCCATAACGGGTATGGTTCAAAGTTCTTCATGTAAATTTTTGCAACATTATATTATTGTAATAGATTTCCACGTTTAATTAATTTATGTAATATATTTAGGTAGGTGGGTCACATGTTATCATCTCAAGGATGTGTTTTTGTGTTTTACAATTTACATTAAAATACTCTTAGTAATAATTTAGTGTCTAATAAGTACTTGTAGTAAAACTGATGATAATGGTTATACATGTTAGATTTACTTAATTATTGTATGAAAAATTTATTTAATCTCATTGTGAAATGAAGTCAATGAAAATTTTAGTGAGGATAATGGAATTGTTCAAATACCTATCGATGTTCTCTTCTTGTTATTCATGTATGTCTACTTACATACTTTATGTCTTAACGGAGGGGATGTTTCAGTTAAGGTGATAAATGATTAGTTATTGGTGACGTTGTGATGATTAGTTATGGTCTATTTTTATCATTGTATCATGATTAATTCCTTTGGTTGTTATGTTTAGTATATATATTATGTTCAACAACAACAACAACAACAAAAAGTATACTTATTGTTAGTCACTCACTTTATCTTGAATAAGGAATGGTTGTTATATTCTGAGCTCATTTTCAATGTCCCATCTAAGTTTTCTTTTTCCAACTTTGACCATTGGATCACCTTCCTTTGGGAAATCTTTGGCCATCCCTTGTTCAACTTCTTCCAATGATTCTTCTAGGATTGTTATTGGTTTCTTCTCCTTTGTGACTCTAACCATCAGATCACCTTCCATTAAGAAATTTTAGCTATAATTGTCATATTTCCTCCAATGGCGATTATAGGCTTGTTTCTAATGTCTTGTCATGTGATTAGGATAGAAATGTGTCCCAATTTATTCTATGAAATAGGAATTTCAAAGGGAGGATGGTTTATTGACAAGGAAATATTAGATTGCTATTAAAAATAGTAGTAAACCTTTTTTCCATTTAGAAGAATATTAATAACATGTCTTACTACATGTGTGTCTATATTTCATTAAGCATGAAGAGATTGTGTGATCAAAGTTATAAATAAATGAATATTATGGAAAAAGTTATGAAGTTATATTAAAGTTATAAAAAGGTTATCATAGTGTTGAAAGTTATTTTCCCTAGGATATTTGACATATCAAGTAGATACTTAAAGTAAAATGATGCGAATAAGATAAATTAGATAATGAACTACAAATTATATTAACAAAATAAAAACGGAAAAGGTATTGTTTAAAATGTGTACTATTCAACATATATTGAGTATGAAAAGTAAAACTAGTTTAAGTGTCTTGGGAAATTATAACAATTTTTCTTGCACAACACTGTCTCCCGTGAATTTTTCATTGGATTCTAGGAATGTCACGGTCTTCAATGCTTTTGAGCATATCATCAAATGTTCTTTTCTTTGAAGGACTTCGTGTTGGAGAAGTAAAATTGTGCTAGGATGGGTGTTGGGTAAGAATGTCTATGAGTTACAATCCTTTTCAACTAATATTTTTCACATTGGAGTGTTTGTCCCAGTCCATCATTCATTTGTTGGAAAGGTCGTGGCATTGGATGTTCCAACCCATTCACTTGTTGGAAAGGTTGTACAACTGGATGTTTCAACCCAAAAATAGTGGATGCCACTACACTTCTAAACTTGTTTCAAACATCTTCCATGTGTTTATCTGGAAAATTATGTCTATCCAAAAAATAAAGATGTGATACTTCAGAAGGAATTTTTAAAATGGACTCTAGTATATCACGAATGTGTTATGATAGGTTATCATGTTAAATATTTTGATGCAAATGGATCAGTGTAGAAAAATACTCATCATCCTTGGATTTAATCCCTTCTGCACCTTATGAGACTCGTATTTCATCTCCCTATAAAAACATAAAAAAGAATATAATCAATAAATTGTTGGTTCTCAAATAAATAATGTAAAATAAATGGATATTTAAAATGAATATGAACAAATGATCATTGAGTTATCCCATATTTCAAGATCCTCATTTTGAAGTACCTATTAAATAAACCTTAAAGTCCATTATGCAACCTTTGGCCAACTGTATGAATAGATATTCAATGAGTGAAAACATGTAAAACTTAAATACCACCATGCAATGCTTATTTTACTTAGAATGCACTTATATTAGTCAATATTCTTTCTTGTTCTTCTCATTCCTCATTGTTTTTCTCCCTAATCATATTGGCTTATGTTTACATAAATATCAAATGGATTCCCAATTACAATAATAGAGCAAAGTTTGGACTTGTTTGGCATATCAAAAAAAAAATTCTAATATCATTTTGGCTTTGCACCCATGCTATCCCAGAATCTGAATCGTACAATGTAACAAAGTGATCTAGAATAGATTGTGCTCTCAACCATGATTGAGCTTCTATATTATCAGCCCTATAATTCCTATAGAAATTGTGGTATTTACCATAACACCACCAATAGTAAATGTGGATAGTTGTTGTTAACTAGTGCACCAACCACTCAACTCAACGATGGGTAGCTATTCTGATTGACTTTAAAAATGCACATTTTAAATGTAAATTATTGGACTCAATAACCCCATTTGTTTCCTCCCCAACATGTCTTAACATACAATAACGTTTTTCCCACATTTCTAATGAACAAAAAATTGTGATTAGCTTACCAAACAATAATAAAGGAAAACAAAATGAGAATTTTCCAAAGAAAGAAAAAAAAGTGAACCACAGCTATTCTCCTCAACCATCGTCCATGAAAGTATTCAATAAATTCACTTTTTTTCTTAAAAGTCCTCTAAAAAAATTATTGGTATCCTCAACCACACATGAAGCATGTGTGTGCCCATGCATAATGTCACCTAAGTACTTAAACATAACACTCTTTGTAGTAGCATATCTCACTTTAAATATAAATTTTTTTATCTATGTCTTTCAAACATGCCAAATGCATAGGTAGACTTCATGTTGAAATGTCCCCCTTATTGCACCTAAATTTTATCAAATAACCTAAGTACTTAAACATAACACTCTTTGTAGTAGCATATCTCACTTTAAATATAATATTTTTTATCTATGTCTCTCAAACATGCCAAATGCATAGCTAGACTTCATGTTGAAATGTCCCCCTTATTGCACCTAAATTTTATCAAATAACGAAACTATATGATTATTTACAAATCATTTATAACAATGTAAGCAGAGTTAACTCTCCCAAAAAAATAAACATTGTAAAACATTAGAAATGAATTCGAAAATCCAAACCCTATTGCATCGATCTTCGTTGTTGCATCATCTACCATTAATGCATTTAATTTTCATTATATCATACATGTGTACTCTAAAAACTAATGTTTCCACTCATTTGGAAATATCATTGACCATAACTCTAGGCATGGTAGCCCATGCAATAGGCACACCATTATGTTGAGAATTGTAATCCAATAAGGTGTAAAGTTTGAAATGCATATAAAACAATAGTTACACACTTAGTGTCATTATTAGATTAGAAAAAACAATCACAAATATGCCTAAAATATGTGAAATATAAACATACATCGTGGCGATTTGTTCCAAAACTAGAGTTCATTGCTATTAAACTATTGTGACAGTGTTTTATCATCCATTCAAGCTACAATAATGTTGAAAATCTAAAATGAAGTGTCTCCCTCATCATCTACATCATTGTCAAATTTTGAATAGTAAAATACTTTATCTTGTAGCTTGCCATATACACACTTTGAGAATATTTTTTGTCAAACATATATTTTTCTTGCTTCATTTTCTTTTATATATTGTTAATATTAATTTTGTTAGAAAATCATTTCATTCCATCTCCCCTTGAAATTAATTTACCTTGTCACATGCCAATTCATAGTATTTTTCACATATACAATCAACTCACATTCCCAAAAGAAAACACCATTCTACCCATTTAATTAATTATTTAATAATATAGGGTGCATGGTATGCTTAAATGCCTTAAAAATCATCAACTTCTTTCCCATGATAAGCTTTACTTTTAGTGTCAATTTGATTCATCTCATTATAAGTGATAAGTGATTAGGGCCCCCAAGTGATATAGGTCACATTCAGGTGCAAGTTTGAGTATACGAATACTAAAAGGACATTGACACTCACGTCGTAGATGCGTGTGACCAGGACGACCCCCTTTACCATGTTTTGGCACTTGGAATATATTACAAGGTTCTACATCATCCTCTCGATCCTCTAGCCCATATGAACACCAATCACTACAAACAACAACAATATATCCACAAAACCATTGTTTTTAAAAAAAAATAGATAAGAAGAATTATTTTTAAGCAACTAAAATCCAACTACACATAAATCGAAAGACAACAATCTTATATTGCATAGTTAAGTGTACTTTTAATTCTAGATGGATCCCTCTTGTGGTTGGCATGAAGTTTTCGAAAATTTGTTACATGGGATTTTTATTTACTCTTCCCAACAATGAATTTTTGTAGTAGATTTGATTTTATCCAAGCAACATAGTTCCTTGACATCATATTCCAATGCAAATTATTTTATTTTATGTGAAAATTTATTTTTTGGTTCCTGGACTAAGAAAGCTAATAACACCTTCCATTTAGACCTCATCTTATACTCAACAATTCAATGTTTATAAGCAACTCTCAAATGCAAAAATAAAAAACAAAGTACAAGAATAACCAAAAATCATAAATTATAGAT